>JAVQJG010114789.1:0-18492 GCA_036024015.1 Craterocephalus amniculus | reverse complement strand
AAGAAAATCACAGTTCGGCCAAACTTTGAGTAGTGGATTTGAATAAACTGTGCACGCAACGTTTCCAAAATGCTGTAATGTGCCACCCCGCCCCCCCCCCCCCCTTGTCCAGATCCATGCTGACTCAACTGAAAACCAACAGTGGCATTTTCTCAGCCCAGACATTTATCTGCAGAAGTATGCTTGGCTCACCAGGGTCAACATGACCAGCAGAGTGTGCTCGGCCATGATCAATATTACAGCATATAGTCGTCAAATTTATCCTCCTGAGAGCAAACAGAAGACTTAATAGTTCAGTTTGAAAAGGAAACCAAACTAGCAGAGTGTGTAAATTTGTCTGCATGAATAATTTATCAGCCCTTTTCTAATAAGCATTGTTTAATTAGTTTAATTCTAAGATGTTAACAGATACTTTAGGAAATAACTGTTATTCGAGATGAACATGGGTAATGTGTGGGTCACAGAGGAGCATGAGCATCTCAAATCAAAGCAAATATAAATTAATATTAATCGAACTTCCAGTGGAGCAAAGTACCAACTTAAGGGTTGAAAAAGCAAGAGCATTTTTGGTTTATTACAAACACCACTTCTTTTTCTAAAGTAGACCTTTTAGATCAAACTGTACAAAACACACAAAGTAATGCACTTTATCATGAGCTCCATCACCTGTAACAGCAGACAGCATCGCGTGTCACCATTCACTGACACAGTGTGAAGAACGTTTTTACAAAACTTCGTAACCATCAGAAATTCAGGCCATCGTGTTCAGCAAGGACAAAGGTCTTTAAGGTGTTTTAGGGATCTCTTCTTTTTAAATGGTCTTCCCTTTTACCTACCTGTGAGTTTTGTTGTTTGCTTTGCACCCGTTTCTGTTTTTAGCTGCCTTCCACCTGTGTTCAGTCAGCCATCTTTCACCTCAGCTTTCAGACTTTGGTTTCTTGACTTCGTTGCCAGTCTTTGTGCGACACAGTTGAGCTTTCCAGGTATTTTTTTTTGTTTTTGATTTCTGCACTTGATCCTGGTTTCTCCTCCATTTGCCTCTCCTCTGTTTTTCCTAACTGCCTGCTTCTTCATACAGTCAGATTTGGCTTTTGTCTCTTTTCTGTTGCATATCAGACCTGTCAGCTTATCAGTATATGAGCGCTCTGTTAATTAACTTCAATTTAGATTTTACATAATTATATGTGAGAGAAGGCTTTTTTATAAGTCTGTTAACTCAGCTTTTTGGAGTATTTCTGACCTGTAGGTCATCTATAAACGGTTATATTTTATAGGATTATTAGCTTATTGGGTCTTTGTGAGTATAATTTATGAATTTAAAAGTGGTCTGCTTTGTTTTGATATAAAACAGCCCCCCACCAACTCTTTAGGAAGGCTGTTCCTGGCACCAACCGTGCCCTTTAACCCCCCCCCCCCCCCACACACACACACACACACACCTCTAGTTCTCCTGCTCAGACAGGACGCTCCACTAAACTTTGACCTATTTCTGTCTACCACAGTCTGCACCCCAAGCAGAAGGAGGTGTGGGGGGGAGTGGGGGTCAGAGAGACCCCAAACATCGGGAGCTTCACGCTGATCCAGCATGTTATTAATATCAATGGTTTGCTTGGACAATACTTCTTTTCAATGTCAAAAATGTGAGAGTGGAGCTGAGGGGGGCTTGAAGACGAATACATATGAAAGAAAGAGCGGCTGGACTCTTTGTTACATACAGTGCATTTATTCAGCATATAATTCAGCTGGAAACACACACACACACACACACACACACTGTAGGCCTACTTTTCACGCTGAGGACTTGATTTCACTTTCCTGCTGATCAGCCACAAGACAAAACCCTGTTTTTCCTCTTTCTATCCGTCTGTGTCTCTTGTTTCCAAGAAATCTCTGTCGGCAGATGGACACAATCCTCCAGAACCTTTTCTCAGCAGGATAATGCAGAACAGACAACGACGCCGTGATACAAAGACACACAACACCTCCAGGATTCAACTCTGAGACTGCCTGAGCTGGCACCAGCAGCGTGGCTCTGAGGTTTAAAACGTGCTAAAGGCTCTATAAGCAGGGACAGATTTCAGGTTAGCTCAGCGATGTGGGCTGGCCTGGACACGAGGCTGGAGGGAGTTAAGTTACCGAGATCTGGGACGGCATCCCAGAGGTTCCACACAGGATTCTGGGAAACCATGTGTGAGAAAGGAGATTGGAGGATGTGGAGGGACATCTGTCACCAATTAAAAAGGAGGGACTGATCCCATGATTCCAGCAAACAGATACAGCCTGCAAAGACGCACCAGGGGCAGGATGCACACACATTTCTCATGGTTAATGCCTCGCAGCCAACCCTCCTCTCTCCATTTCCTTGAGACAAGTCGACCACAGTTTGCCCAAACTGACGCAGGAGGAGGGGGGGTGGTACGCATTTTGCAGAAGGGTCATCTGGCAGATGCATCCTCCAAGCTGGCTTCGTTCCACCAAGCAAAATACACACACACAGACACACACCAGGGAAGAAGAAGAAGGCTGAAAGGATGCAGGACATCTATGAATCAAACACATGCTCAGACAGCTGGGTGTCAACACATCTCTGCTTATGTTTTTATCTGAGGGGTGTCCCGGTGTAATAATAACACATCACTGATCCAATCCAACGGAGGCAGGGCTCGTACAGACAAAATCATAACCGAGAGGCTCCTTTAAGACTCGAATAAATTACACTGACACCACCCCAGCAGCAGTTAATGAGCTTTTTATATCGGATCAATAATTCACGTTTTGTTTCCCCCACTGGCCCGAATCAACTTTCTAATAGAGGCAAATCAGCTAGCAGCTTAATCAATGGCTCTCACTTTAGTAAGGCAGCAGGGCTTTGTTAGCGATGTTAGGAGGTCAACCCCAACAGACAAACAGCTCTGAGAATACCCGTAGAAAAAAAACGGCCGCTGGGCTTGTGAATTTCACAGAAATAAAAACTAGCACCAATAAAAACATCTAATTGCTGCAGCAGCAGGTCATCGCTTCCTTAAATCATTCATCTGCCACCAGGCAATGAGTCTCAATCCTGCTCCTAATACTTGTGTCATCCATCAGTCTTGAGTGTATCTGTGTGTGGTCTGCTGTTTCAGCACTGGCCATTTTGGTTCTCATTCATCAAGCGCTTGACAGAATTGAAGTGACACTTTGTGACATATGAGGCCACTTTTCCTGCTCTTCGTATGAGGGCAGAGGGGAAGGGAGAAAGATACGACTGGACCCGGATGGATGACAACGAGACTGATGATGATGGCTCTCATATTTCCTCATAGGACAGACAATTCATTTAAAATGGACATTTTAGTGCATGATAGCAGATTTTTTTTTTATTTTCTTCCTTCACTGTAGCATAATGAAGAAACTTAATCGCAATTTTGGCAACTCTTAGAGAAGTTTCTCCCTTCAGTATCTTTGGGGTGTTGAGCAAACACAGTTTGATTGGCCCACTAATGGATGTTTAGAGCACTCGGCAGACTTCATCACTTCTAGTCCTTATGCGATCTGCACCCAGGCCTCTGCCCACTAATGTCCATTATGCCCAGACCTACTCCACTTCACATTGATTTACTCTCTTCTTACAGTCTGCGAGTGCTTTCAGAGCCCATCTCTGCCTGACATCTAAACTATCAGATTGCAACAGCAATTTAATTGATCTGCAATTTACTTGTGCAAAAAAAAATCACATTTTGATTCTCTGCTCATGCTCAAAAAGGTCCTCAAGACTATGATAAGCAACCAGCAGTGTGACAGTTCATGAGGCATTTTATGGCTCCTTTCTGGTGTCTGCAGGAGGTAATGACAGGCTGAGACTGAGGGGTACTAAATGACAACAGGCCAAGAGCAGAAGAAGTCCATCCCTTAGCTCTTCTCCAAAGTAGAACGTCACCGTTTTCACATTTCTTGCCATGTACATTTACAATCTTGCTCCCCAGCTTACGCTCTGGCAACATGTGCTTCCTTTATCTACCAACAAACAAGTCTGAATGAAAAAGGTGGAAATGTGGAAGTTGCTGGACCTCTGCCTGGAAGACCCTGGGTTTGACTTTAGAGTACTTTAAATATGTCACTTTGCATTACATGTCCCACAAAACACAAATATGTGATGCGCTGAGAGGGATAATGAAATCTTTTACCTCATAATGTTGACAGGACTCATATAAATGGTTTATGGAAACACAGAATGCCACTTTGAGATGTCACAGATGGAAACACGGGGACAAATGTCTTGATAAGCTGCAAATACCTTTGAAGTATCACCGCGCGACTGATCAAATTTAGTTTTTAATACATTGTTGGATGGTGATAACTCTGAAAGCAAGATCAATTAAAAAGATAAAAAAGCGTTCTCTTATAATCAAACTAAATGAAAGAAAAGGTTAAACGAGTTCAGCTTTTTGGGAAAAAAAAATTGTTTCAAGTACTCCAACATTGGAGTACAAATACAAAAGTCTTCTTTTTTCCCCCAGTCTGATAATCTTTTAAGTAAATAAATTCTGTGATTTCTTTTAGTCCATTACGTGGCGTGGTCCATTTTAAGTTCTCACAGGACCGGGGTACTGTTTTCAAAGATGCTAAAAAAAAAAGAGATATCAGGAGGTGTTCACAGGTCTCTGACTGGTGAGATGGGCCTGGAGTCATCTTGGATCAAGTTTAAGACATAAATTATCCAAGCAGAAAGAGTTAAATTACACACTCTTCCTTCTTCATTCTCAGAGGAAAATAAAGAGGTATTTAAGGATTTAGAGTTTAACTGATTTAGTCCCACTGAAGACAGGAACCCAGGCAACTTTATGCTTTCCATGCCACCTTACCGATGCAGCAGATGTGCATATGCATCCATTATTTCTACATTTATTCCACAACTCTTATCTGTTAAACATATTACTTTGCCACTCCTACTGAAAACAGAAAAACAAATCACAGCAGCTGGATTCAGACTGGCTGAAGCACAGCATCGGTAATCATTTCCAAAAATGTGTCAAGGGCTATGGAATAGCCTGCAGTGAGTATATGAAGCTTTTCCGTGCACCCAGTGAGCTAAAAACACTGGATTTCTGGAGAGTTTGGAACAATGTCTTAACCACACATCCCGTCCTCAAAGCATGCAACCCTTTGTTTTCTTGCATATACTCGGTGGATGTGCTGAAGCACAAACAGTCTGCGGAGTCCCGGATTTTTCAGCTGCACATGCACATTTTGCAGGGGAGTCCATGCAGAACCCCATGAGCCTGGCCAGATGATGGAACTTACAATATGCTGACATGCAGACTTCATAAATCTCAGCCTCTGCTGCCTTAATTTGCCTTTTCTTTTCTAAAAAGGAGCAGCAGCGTTGCAGGACCACAATACTAAATCACTGAAGAAGCTGTTTAACTCCCCTGTAGATCTGACCTCACCTCCCGCAGCTTGATGGATAAGCTGCCTGCATGTATGCATGCCTCATCAAATGTTGGTAATTTTAAATGTTGTGGCAAGAGATGAGTCAGATTTAGTTTAATATACTGACTTGATCAAATAATTCACCTGCACTGAATTAAAGGGGCTATAGAGTTATTTGTTTTATATGATTTTAAGAAGCTTTGCTTGTTTCTGAGGATTTTACTCACTTATTACAACATATGACAATACCTTCATAGTTGAGTCGTTCTAATTTAAATGTGTAAACTTTAAGAAAACCCTAGTGAGTCTAATATTTGACAAGAAAATTAAATGATCATTCAAATCTACCACAGTAGGAGCATCATACATTTTGAAATCTGTAACTTAATTGTAGGAACAGAAAATATAATTTGGATATAAACTAAAAATGACAGTAAAAAACACAATACACTTGCACAATATGCTGCAATATACGGTACAATAGCGGAGGCAAAGAATCCAGTACTGAAAATTTAGTTCTTCACTGACCCATAAATCATTCAACCATGAAAAAGGCTCCAAACCCAGGGGATGAACCAGTGTCGTGTCACAGAACTTAGCATATCTTAACATGCGCTGCAATGGCTCCTGAAAAATGTATCTGAATGTGATGTCCTTAAGAAATAAATCCAGCAAAGACCTCATAGTTGTATCTGGATCTGAAGTTGATTCATCTACTGTTTACTAAAGTCTCATCAGTAATGCTCTGATGGGAGGCTGGCTGACAGGAAGTCAATCTTTAAAGAAGGGAAACAGGGAGAAAAAGTTGAGGTATGTAAAATAATCGGACAAAAAAAATCAATGGCAATGGGACTAATGAGTGATGAATCCTCCCCTGAATGAGACTTTAATATTACAGAAAGAGTGTGGAAGAAACGACAGCTAACGCGCAAAGAAGAGCTCTGAATGTCGTTCAAGAAGCCTCAAGAACTATTTATGAAGACTAAATAAAAACACAGCTTTTTTATAAAGAGTTCAGGTCGTGTTAAAGAATAAAAGGTTCTTATACCAAATATTTACTTTTATGATAGTTAGATTTGCGCAAATTCTATTTTTCCCTCATGTAATACTATAATACTTCCAAATTTGGCATACTGGCATGTGTTTCAGTAAATAGCCAAACCCTGTTTCCTGCCATTCTACATGGTAAACTTAGAAAGCAAGCCAGGCAGAGCAGATTTATCACTGGAAATAAAATCTAAATCCAGGTTACTTTGCTTTTGTGTGGCTGCAGTAAAATCTCAGGAGGCAGACACAGTAAAACACATTTACAAATTAACCACATTTGAATGCTTAATTTCAGATAACACCTGAGAGCTTAATTTCCCTGTCAGCTTAGGGAGCATGGCAGCTTACTGTATGATGAGCCCACTATGAAAAGCATGAAGAATAACTAAAAACAACTTGCTGCAAAATGATGCATTTATAATATAAACCCTACCATGCAAACAGTAAACCAGAAGCAAAATATTTCAAGTAATTTAGAAAATCCCAGGAAACTGCCTGAATGCACTTTAAGAGCAAAGCAGTGGGTGATGTTGCAACACTGACTCCCTAGAATAGACCTTTGGAAGCAGGAAAAGAAAGGTCACTGCTAATTACAGTCTCACACACACAAGGGCAGCCTTTGTGTTTGTGTATGTGCGTGCATGAGTGTGAGTCTGACTGACGGCTTGCATCTCCCCTCCTTGTGTGTTCGTTCTTGTCCAGTTTAAAAGGCCGGACTGTGAGAAACTGGAAATCTGGAGGATCTGAATGTTACACCAACAAACCATCACTGCAGCATGCAGCATAAAACTGAACAGCTGCTTGCTCTGGCATGTAATCTACAACATGAAATGGGTTAAAGTGGATAAAAGGTAAGAAATAGGTATGATTTAATGAAAAGAATCAAGACTGGAAGAACAAATTTACAAAGATACATCGACCTGCAGGGATGTATAAGCCAATAAAATTCTGCTTACAAGCTTTTAATTACACCCAGTTGTTTAAATCATTATCATCCTCGCTGCCTGCAGCAGATTAAATGACCATCTATTGTCACCTTATCTCTTCAATCCCAAATAGATGGAGCGGCATTTTTCTAAATGAACATTACAGGTGTGATCAGATTGCTTCTGTTCACTTAATGTGGGTTTAAAATTTCTGCTCTCTCATTAAGACTTTTCTTTCCTAGTTATATAAGAGAGCATCTGAGTCCATCAGATGTGCCCATGTGTTGCACTCGTATGTGTTATTTTCAGCTGAGATTATCAAATGAGCAAATTACACTGCAAAAGCTGCTGTAATATGTGGGCAGAAGGCGTGTCTTTAATGCAGTTAAGTGTCTCTAGGTTTTAGCAGATGCGCAGCAGCTGTGCCTGTGTTTACATTTAGTGAAAATAACAAGTGTATAGATGATGGGGGGGCAGTTTATCAGACATCTTTGTGTTTAAAAAGCCTTAACAGAAGCAGTAAAATGTGAGATAAATTTATTAGAAAAGGACAACGGTTTAGGACTTGGTGCTGTCAGAAGCACTCTGACCGTAACTTATGGTCATGTTCTCACTTAGATGCCTCTCACATCACTCCCTCTGGGTTTCTCACTCGAAGAGGAAGACATGTTATTAAAATGATCATGCAATATCACACCTTTTTTTTAAAAATCAACCCCAAATTGTTAACTCTACCTGCCCAATTTCCACTTAAAGCTGCTCCCGATGGCTCAAAAATCTTGCTCCTCTTTCTCTCTGCCTGAGATGTGCTGTGGCCACGGGATACCATGAAAAAGAGGCTTGGCTGTGAGCTGGCACAATGCTTAAAAACACTTATTTAACATCATGCAGCCGTAATGCTACAAGTCTGGAGGGGACGGGGCATGTGCGTGCGGAGCGGTGACGAACGCGAAGCACCCATGCATGCACGGGCTACATGTAGTACCCCTAATGTTTGCATTCAGCTTATAGATGTGACAACATGACATCCAAGCCATCAATCATCTGCAGGGAGGGAGTTCACCACAGATGAGAGAGAGAAAGAGAGAGATGGAGAGAATCTCAGGCATGCTGCTCCTTCAGCGTTTATATCTTCTCCTGTGGGAATTATTTATGGTCCAGTCAGACCCTGGCTGTTTCCAATTCAACTCAAAACCAATCCATAAATTTAAGGAGGCCTTGAGAGCATAAAACAAATAGCTCTGAGGTCTCTCCTTCTCTCTCTCATTGTGTGACCTTTCCTTCTAATCATAGTCCTCTCATCTGCATCTTTCTGTCTTTATCATGCAACAAAATCAGCACCAGATATCAAGGGCAGGAACTGGCATAACAAGAGAAATGGTTTCCAAAGGCAGTTGTGTGTGTCTGTGTGAGAAAGAGAGTATGTGCACCAGTTGCAGTGGAGATTCATAGAAACAGCTGGATGGCAGTAACAGAGCAAAGCTTATTCTCTGGTTTCTCTCTCACGCGCACATAAAAGCAGCTCTTCAAGCAAAACAAGTGAATTCAGTAGAAAGAAAAACTGGGGAAAACTTCAAAATTGGTTTTAAAAGATTTACTTCTGCATTAACGCCAACGTACTGAGGCAAGTCAAACTACAATCATGCAAACAGTGCAACACTTCTAAGCAACAAAAACATTTGGACAACTATCGAAGAAAAATAAGTCTTTTTTGTTAAACTGACGTAAATTGTTACTTTGGGAATAAAATAAAATAGCCGGCATGACGAAATAAGTCACTCGAAAACAAGTAAGTTTACCTTCATGTAAAACACGGGATCCGCTAAACCAGTGTAACGCAGCTAGTCACCCCCGGCGAGATGTTCTCCAGCAGCAGTGTTTCCTCCGGCAGTAAATGTCTGCAGCGGGTATCCAGCTGTATTTCCCCAACAGATACAACTTTTCTTCCAATAGCAACACGGCCGACTCTCCTCTTTCTGTACTTCTGCTCTGCTCTGCTCTTCGTCCCGAAAACCCGACTAGTCTTCACTCTGCGACTCTACTGCTGCTTGCGCTGAGTGCGTTTGTTACGGACACCGTCAGAGCCCGGTCTGCTGCGAGGCGAGGCGGGCGCGCGCTGCGCTCCGGCTGGAGCTCTGCTGCTGGTCCGCTGAGGTTTAACACAGGATAAGCAGGGGGACCGACCAGGGGGGCTGTGACTGGGATGTGACGTTATTACTCTGCTGCACACTACGACAACATCTCTCTAACACGAGTATTCATATTCATACATGCAGTGTTTGACGGTTTTTTTCCAAGTCCTCAGTTATTTCAAATCGATTTACAACTATAAATTATTCATCCAACAACTTGTATTCATATGTTTTACAGCGGCAATTTATTTATTTTTCCTTGCAAGTGAATTTTGTTTGTTTTTAGGTGTCCCAACACACAAAAATACATTTATGAGGTTTTCCTATCATGTTTAAACATATGGCAATGTGAGAGTGTGGGTCCTGTCACTGTTCTTACAACTAATCATGAGCCGTGGCTATCTGGTCACAGGGATATTCCGACTGGTCAGAGTGGGATTGAAAGCCTCTCCATGAGCTTGGTTTTAGGACTTACTATATCGTCGAGGTGAGCTCATCTGCTTTCAGCTGCACCTTTCCACACAAGATGAGGCTCTTTCCCCACCAGTGAAATGACCGTCCATGTCCTTACAGCCAGTTTGAGCAGCTGGGGATCAGGTTGCGAAGGTTTCCACCTTTGAACATCACCAAATCCACAATGGGGTGGGCAACACAGAAAGAACAGTGATGGTCTTGCTGCTCTTGTGCAGAGCAAATTGGCTTCACCAAGAGGAGTATTACTCATTTAAATGCTTAATTTCAGCTGGTTCAAATCAATTTCTGCTGAATAAATCTTAAAAACTAACTCACACATGATGTGTATTTTGGGGGGGATTGGCTCCTGATAAAGCCTGTAGACATCGTCATCATCCAACTTTTTCATGTGGTCTGGTGTTAAAAAAGCAAATTAAAAGACACAAAAAACATCAACTTCGGAGAATCGCAATAGCTGCAATTTAAATCAGATAAGCACACAAAAGGAATACAGAATATATTTAAAGAAATGTATGTATTATTTAATGAATGAAAATCATTTCTAAACAACCTTCCTGTTTAAAAGTAAATTAACTGAACATGTCATCCAGCAGGTGAGCTTCCTGCCCACTTCCTTCCAGCTCACACACCCTGGAAACACAATACAGAGTCCCCCTTGCTAATGACAATACATGACCATCTGCTTAATTCACACATGAAAGAGGATCTGCAAGAACTCCTGAATGGCCTAATTTGTTAAGAAAAAAAAAAAGGGTCAGGATGGATTTTCTCAAGTTTTCCAGGTGCAAACATCCCAGCCAGTCAAAACGAACAGCTGCTAAAAGAGGCGCAGCGCAGATGGAAGAGCATGGCCTGCCACGATGCTGCATGTGAATTGTCATTCAGTTCAATTACTAGAGGAAGTTTAATTGGGGATATATGGTAATCAATTCACAGCATAAAAGGTGAAAGCATAACAAAGTCAAGAAGAAGTCTTTAACTATCAAAGTAAAGACTCCCCTGCATGTCCATCAGACCAAAGGTTTTACAGTTGTGTAACCTGTAGGTCAATGTCTCCAGCTCAATACTCATTTTAATGTAATCTTATGAAGCTACAAATTGACCCCAAACTCCTCATGGTTCAAGAATATTGTTTCATCAAGTTTCCAGGGATTTCTTCTGCTTCCTTTGAGCCATATCTTACGATTCAGAACAGCATTACGGAGTTCATTAAGGTGGAAACTTCCACAGTGCAGCACTACATTTTCATGTGAATCCCAGTCATCTACATTCTTACAGGGAAAGTAAACCTGGCTAAAATGCAGCAAATGAGGGGAAAGAAATCAGCATATTATTGTTCACATTTTTAGTTTCATTAGGTTTTATTACAGTGCAGCCCCGAAAGCATTACTGCATGAGCTTTTGATGTTCAGCTGGCGCTCCTGCCTCAGGAGAAGGATGTTCAGGAGTCCTGTCGCTGCTGAACTCCAGCTGACCCCTTCTTCTCCACGTACAACAAACCAATTTATTTCCTGCTCCAATACCAAGTATGGAACCCCCACCTTTCCTCTACCCCCGCTCCTCCTCTTCAGTCACCTGATTCTCTTCCTGTTCATCTGTCCTCACAGCCATCTCTGCTCCTTTTCTTCTCCCTAATCCCACTCTGTCCCAACATCCTTCTTTCCTGTATTTAAGCTTCATGTTTTCCTCTTTTTGACATTTTCAACCTCTACCCACCCTATTCACAGCCACCGCCCGCCTTCTCTCAATCCCTTTCTCCTTTAAATCATCTCCATGGTTAATTTCAACTTCAGGCTTCAGCAGGCTGCAACACTAATACGATTTCCAGCTGAAATGAAACGTGTAAAATGTGCTGCAGCCTCTCCTCATCCCCAGTGTGTTCCCATTTGGAGCCACTTCATTTGACAAGGGTGGTTGAGGGTTTTTTTGTTTTTGTTTTTATTGTTGTGAATTGCAAAGGAATGGAGTTAAACATTTGCAGAATTTCATGTTTGTGGGTGAGAACGTCACTTATTTTTCAGCTTCACAAAAACATGGCTGGCTTGCCTTTTTACACAATATGCAAGAAAGCATGAAATACTGTTGTGGGTGTGTGCGTGTCATGCTCAAGAGTGTATTAAAAAAAGGTCCTTGGTCTCAGAAGCCTGTGCAGTTTGAGTCAGATAAGTTTATTGTGTAATCAGTAGGAGGAATCCTGCTCACGTTTGTTAAAATGAGTTGACATTCTCTAAAAAACAGTAAAACATCTCAGTTTCAACATCTGACATGTAATGATTTACTATGAATAAAATTAGATTTTACAAGACTTCATGAGATTTGCAGATCACTTCATCTGTTTTATTCACATTTTTACACAATGTTCCAACTTTTTAGGAATTGAAAGTGAGGAGAAACTAACTTTATCGAAATCAGGCATTTTGAAACTGCTGATCATCCAGTTTTAGTGACATCTTTCATATAAAGATGCCTCTGAGTAAAAGCTGAACAGCATGTTTTTTTACTCTAATTTGAGCTCTCTGTTCATGCTTTATGTTCTTTGTTTTTTTATTGGTGATACAACCTGGCAAGTGGAAAACCAGCTTTGTAACAGCAGATCCTGAAGTTACTTTGCTAAGTCACTTACCCTGCTTTGTAGTAGCTACAGTATACAGGCACAGGCCCCAGGTTTCCAAGTTCAGTGTCAGAGCTGCATCTTTGCTTTTTGTTGCGTGTTTGTGTGTGATTGTGTTTTTCCTCATGCCAATGTTCCTTTGTTCCTTTTTAAAAAATCTACCCAAAAAGGCATTATTTTCTAAATTTGTCTATATCTGAGTCTGCAGTTGTGTCCTGTTATAATGACTTTAATGTTTAATTTCATTGTAAATCTCAGATATTGCTGTAATTATTTTACTTTATGCAGTGCTTGCTTAGGATTAGGTTTTGTTAGGATAGGTGTTATCTAGGAATAATACAAAGAGAACATGTAAACATGCTTGAATCTCTTTAAGATTTTCTGTTTATTCAGACACAACAATAAGTCATATGGTTCTACTAAAATTATGTAATGCCAAGCATTTGGAGGAGCTGAATATTCAAATCACAGTCTGCCGAGGATACCTTCAGTTACTGTGGTTCACATCTGTAAGATAAACTGCTTGTTGACCTTAGATGTGTTTAAACTGTGTTTTGATTAAGCTAAACGCAAAACATTCCTGCTTCTACAAATCTACAATTAATAACTGTTGGAATAAAAAATCACTCAGACTGTAGATTCAGGAACGACAGACTTGGTAGATAAAGTTTCCTTTGCAGCAAGGAGCTTGTACTCGCACAGAGACAAGATACGAACTGAAGAAAACAGTTGTTTGGGAGTAGCAATGAAACTGTTATCTCCTTTGCAAGGTCATTTCAGCATGGTGTGAGCTGTTAAAGTTTCTACATCTACCTTTGACAAAATTAAGATACACAAAATATGCTTGAATAGTCAGACAGAATAATGATCAATAACAATGCAGCTTTAATTTCTTCTAACAATAACTGTGAACTTGTGTAGCATTTTCCAGCCTAGCCTGTTATGTATATTGTTCTTTAAATTATTTTAAACATAAGTTTAATTTGTATGTTGATATGTTTATATGTCCATGCTTCTGTTTGTCCATGAATGTGTATAACATGTTGCTTTTAAAAATTTGTCTGCCGTGTTTAGGACATCAGTTTTACATATGATAAAATGTGCTACATGAGCAAAATTGCCATTCTGTGCAACATTTCTATATGTTAGTATACATTAGTACACGCTGCACCTCTGTTATTGGTTGATCAGGCATGGAGCTCAGAGAGGAGTGACTCTTCTGACCCATCCTGTCAGACGTTTTGGTGTTGCAGCTTTATAGAACAAGATGAAACAAACTAATGAAGACTTTCTCACAGTCATGCCGTAGCAGACACTAGAAGCCTTTGTCTCCGGTGCACTTTGCTCTGTGGTTGTCGGTGTGAAGGCTGATCATATGACTCACACATGCTTCGTCCCCTCAGGGTCCTCATCCACCGCCAGACACCTGACCAGAGCCCGACCCCTGACTTCAACCTGATTCAGGATCATCAAAGAGATTCCAGCAATGCTTCAAAAAAGGCTTTACATGACACTGACCGGGTTACTTTTCTTCAGTTTTATCATGAAGCCGCTCAGTTCTACGACAGCAATGTTTAATGGCTCATAAATTGTTCATGCCTCATTTGTCAAGTGGATAAATCTTACCTGATCAATAAACAATGAAGCTCAAAGTGCACCAGCAGTGAATCTGCCAAACAAAAAAAAGCAATATGAGATAGATTTTGAGTAATGCAATTATCTTTGTTTTGGTCCTTTAAAAATTCCTCAAGCACTATGACATCTCTGTTATGTTCCCAATTAGAGTTCCCCAGCCCACCCAGCGCTGCGCCAAGGTTTATTTACATATTTCTATAATGGTCAAATCAGGAGAGTGCAGTCTAGCATGAAACACTTTATTCCCTCAGATTCCAGCTATGGTTGGAGCTTACAAGCTCGTCCAATAGTGAGTTCTTTATCTACGAGCAGAATCAGCATGGCTGCTGAGTCAGAGAGAACTGGGGCAGAAAACAGCTTCATCTGTTTTGATGCTGCAGCCTGTTTGGAAACTCTCCTCTCCATGCTGTCAAGGTTAGTCTTGTAAACAAATGTGACAGCTCAGTTTCTGCTTAATTCTGGGAAATACATGGCTGCTCCGGTCAAAGCACACTCTGAAGATGATTATTTAATGCCACTGTTCTGCACATGCTCATTAGGAGTATATCTGTGCAACAAAAACTCTGCATAGATAATTTATTCAGTTGCCAGCCACCACTTTGATCTTCCTTTATTCCCTATGCACATGTGCTTTCATACATTTTAATTACTGTCCCATATGCTCATCCATACCCTGATGAACTGGAACTGTAGCTGAACTCTAACCTAAACAAACCCCTGCATACATAGAAAATATCAGAATATGAATAAACTATAGTATATGTACATTAACTTCTGATGCAAAACAGGTGGGTAATGATCAGCTTTGTGTACTGTAAATACAATCTGATTTCTAAAAAGAAAACACAGAAAAATATATTAAAATCTACTGAAGCTGGTGTTGTGGGATCTTTCATTACAAATAAACAACCAGTTGTATGCATCATGATCTGGTCTGGTTCTCAAGTTTAGGTGGGGCTGAGCAGGTTCCAGTGGATCCAGGGCAAATCCCTCACCACCTCCACCTGGATCTCCTCCTGGACCCCCAGATCTCCTGGTACCACAGTCACAAAGGAACATAACTCTTAATATCTCAATTCCGTTTCCTACAGTATCTGCTTTTGGGTCCCTCTGCCTGTGTCTCCACATAGCTGTGACACAATGAGCTAAAGCCCAAAATAAACTAAAGTGCTCTAAGAAAATACATCTAAAGTCATCATCAGGAAAGACACAGAGAAACTCTAAATCGTGTATGACCTCCAAATCCAGTCCTGTGGAGCCACCATCCTGGAAATATTTTTTAAGATGTTTTCCTACTCGAGCACACATGATTCAAGGGAAATGGGTGAATGAACAGCTTGTCAAGTTTCATACAAGCCAATAAGTGAATAAATTTAACCAGGTTCTTTAAACAGGGAACTTGAGGTCATAGAACTTTGCAGTACATTGTATGTTGTAAAGCTTGTGTTGCAACGTCTCAGGTAAACTTTTTATATCCATTTACCTGACTATTCCTTCATTTGGATCTTTATTTCTACCACTCATTGCATCACTATTACATTTTAAAGCCAAACTGCAATGATTTTTCTGTCACAAGAGTAATGCTAGAATTTAAGAAACGCTCTGACCTTAAGAAAACACTGCATTAAAGTTTGTGCATCACGTAACCACTGTACTACTCTCAGAGCATGCAGAACATCAAAGATCAATGAAGTAATGTTTTCTTTCTGGTAACACTCGATTAAAAATCCTCCCTTTTCTGCATATTCATGTGATGCGAGCACACTCTAAGCACTAATCACAGCAGAGCAGATTTCCAGGCAGTAAGATTAAAGCTTCCTACCTCTGGTAGCTAACCCCTCTTCTCAGCCTCAACCTCTAAATTCAGGATTTTTTTTTCCTTTTTTTTTTTTTTCCTATAGCAGCTCATTTTCTCGCTGAGCTTAAAATGGGATGCCAAGAGCAATCCTCCCTGGATTATTTAAACAGCCACTTCAAAGGGGACCATTTATAATCTTGCATTATTGATATGGGAAAAACTAGTGAGTAAATGTCATCTTAACAAAAAAGGAAGAGCCACACACATATTTGGACATGCAGAACGTGAGCACTGCAAATGTGCATTAAGTCTTGAGGATTCATTTACAATAGAGAACATTGCAGGTTAAGTGGAAGTAACCGTGTACCCTCTGATACACAAAACAACAACAGTGAATTCACAGATGCAGAAGGCAAACTTGCACACATAATCAAGCATTGTTGCATTTAAGGTTGTGTAAATGTTTAAGTTGTTCCTCATGGAAAAAGCATCATTATCTCAGATGCTTTCGCAAGATGTTTTTTGCTTGCATTATGTTCTCACAGACAGTGCAGCGCTGTGGACAATAGAGTGCATAAATTCATAATGATGTGAAAACATGCTTAATAGTGAAGCCAGCTCATATGATCACAGTGACTGCAGTAAGTTCATTGTTATTAAACTGCCTTATGTCCTCACAGTTAGAAACCCAGATTAGAGCATGCATGTGTGTGTCTGTGTCAGCAGTAAGTGACAGTGAATTAAGCGGCACATGAGCAGCAGAACTCAGTGCAAATGGTCATTTTATTCTTGTATGGGCGAAGGCTGCAGGCAGCCCGCTGTCAGGTTGTGTAAATCTGACTGAAGTAAAATGCTCCAACCCTCCAGGTTAATGATGAGATTACTGCACATTTTGGTAAAATGATGACTGGAGGCAAAAAAATAAAATGATGTAAGAATCAGCCAAGCAGTCCTGATTTTATACTCTCCAAGCCTTCTAATAACTCTGCTCACTGCCATCAGAATTTCATGAATAATAAAGTTTTGTGCCTCAGTGACCTTGGCTGACTGAAAGTTTACTGACCTTTAGAACAGAGCTGAATAAGAACCAGAAGTCTTTTAATGCCCCCCACCACCACCTGAATCTGATACATGATTGTCCTGTAAACACAGAGTTTTGATTCCTATAGAAGTCTGTTCTGTTATCATGTTCTGATATATAAAACATCGGAATTGAAAAGGGTGTGTTTTCCTTTTGCACATAACCGTGATTCATCTGTTTTCAGGTGGTTGCAAACACACTTACAGGATGTACAGTACACCTGTCTGTGTGCTCACTAAACTAGAGAAGTTTTGTGAACTAGCAGCGACATATTGATGGCGGTTGACTCATTGCTCCCAACCACTGTGGCAACAGCAAGCCATCAACATGCTTCAAGAGTCCAGACAGGTCAGGGACTTTGCCGCAGGACAGCAGAACACTTTAAATACCTTCATAATTTCTCACTACAGCAGGGTTGTAAACATTCTGATAACTTATATCTCCATTTAAACTTTGTCTTGAACATATTTCTTAAGCCAAGTACACAGATGTGCAGCTGAGTGGGAAACAGAATGCGAGGTTTAAGTTTAAAACAGCAGCTGTGGAAATGTTTGGGTTGGCTGGAACGATGCAAACAGCATGACTGCCTCCAGACAGATGTGCACACACACACACACATGCAGATATCCATCTCTAATGTCCGCTGAACTAATGCTACAGTATGTCAAAGTGGAGCCATAAATACTTCTGCTGCAAGATCCTTGAACTGTGAACAACACAGCATGAGTCACGCTTCTTTGTCAAAGTAAAAGTGTGTCTTCACACAGCGTGTTTGTTTGCTGATGTGTTGGCAAATGGACACAGTAATTGAAAGGATGAATGAAGCACAAGGCCTTTCTTTTGTCTTCATTTGGGTTGAACGCTTTTAACTCCATGTTTGACGTTTCCATTTTTAAATGAACAAATAACTTGAATCATTTATTTGAATTCAGAGCTGTTAGACACCATTAACATCTGTGAATATATTTGTGTAAAGCTACTTAACTAATGATGATTACAACTAGAGTTGTTCCGATACTGGTATCGGTATCGGAAATGCCTTAGATACTGCCTAAAATTCTGGTATCGGTATCGGCGAGTACTGGAGTTCAGGTAGCGGTGAGTACTGCAGTTCAGGGTGCAATTCAATAACACATAATGTATGAAAATAAGTAGGCCTATCTATTTACTGATTAGCTCTATTAACTCTGACAGATCTTTTTTATTGTTCTTAAAACAGTTTCACTGTGCCGGCGTCTGCAGCCTGCTGTTTTAGACGGTTAGACAAAGAGCTAATAGTAATGATGTCAGCGGTGTGGCGATATTTCACACTGAATACTCCCACCAGCAAGACTAAATTTGAAGATGAATGGCTTAAGTTTGTATTCATTCATGTT
>JAVQJG010114786.1:0-33953 GCA_036024015.1 Craterocephalus amniculus | reverse complement strand
AGTGTTACCTTTATATTGATACCAAGCTTATTTAAATTAACCTTGTGGTTGCAGAGATATACTCATTTAAAGTGAAACATGTAATTTTGAGGAATTTTGGCCTAGAGCTTAAAGGGTTGTGTACAAAGAGCTACTTTTAAAATAATGCTTTCAGTCACAACGTTTCCCGTCCTGTGGAAGACAGGGAATGCCTGTTTGTACCGCACTTACAGCTGAAAACAATAAAATAAAAGTAAATCATTCAAAATAACCTGTCAATTTTGCCAGCAACACTTGACACTTCAGATTTTCAAAAATCTTATAATCAACAACTAGTAGTACTACTGCTATATAATGCCATTTACATTAAAAAAGTAAAAGAAACCTAAAATGTAATCGAGAAAGGGAACAAGAGACGCAAACTGGGCACAGACATCTTGAAATGTTGGATCTCTAGGTCCACTGGAATTTCCGAGCTCAGAGCTCGGAAAAACAAGTTCACAACGTCACTTCCGGCCAAATTGCCTTGGAAAACCGGTTCCGAGGACAACTAGAACGCCCCATAAATACTGTTTGCTCCATTAATTCTTCGTCTCTTGGCTCTGGGGCAGCCGATAAGCACAACAGTGGCTCGTGTCCCACCTAGTTGAGTAAAGTAGCAGTGCTGTAAAGTGGAGTTTGTCCCTAAATTATCATGGTTGTTATTCTTAGGTGCACAGTACAAAAGGTTTTATTTAACATCACAGGTATTATTTTTTCAATTCTTTTTATACCTGTAGTCGTATTTATGATGTTTTCAACACTTTATTTTTCTATTAAGAACATCTTTTAATGGAAGTAAGATTTTTAGTTTTTGAAAGTGCAAATTCAAAATAGCATGATGTAAAAACATTGTGGACATTGTCATTGTTAAAATAAAAGGAAGCAGCATTCCTTAAAGGAGAAATCTATGGGCATTGTCAATGAAACATGAGACTCTCAAAAGTATAATAATTAATATTGTATTTTTTATACCACATTTGTTTCTTCTCCCGAGGTAATGTGACATGATTTTTGGAAAAAAGGTTAGAATAGTTTCATTAGGCTGTAAATAACAGGGATTCGTTTTTTGGATGGATTTGCACAGAAAAAATAGATAAAATACCAATATTTTACAGTTTCTAAATATGGAAAAAAAAAATACAGCATGTTCTTATAGATTATGAGAAGTAAGGTCAGGGAGTGTCTCGCTATAGAGCCGCAAGTGAACTGATTCTGTGCCAAATGGCCTACACCACACTGTTCTGCCAATCTGTTGGAGCTTGGCTCTAAAATGCACCTGCCGACATCCTGAGGCCTGTGGTGGGGTGCTTTATCATTGCTCTCCAAAGGAGTTCAAACTTTCTCTCCACAAGCCATGATTTTATTATCCACATTTGTACAATCGCAAAATAATTAAGTGAATTATTCTCTGCACATATGAAAACTTTTAGAAAATAAATTCTTTATATGAGTAAGTGTGCTTGGTCTACTCTCCCTACTCTACAAAAGGTACAGGACTTACAGTGAGGGCCATCATAAACAGAATTACTGAACACATAAAGTCAAATGTCAAGAGTTGTGCACTCACTTTAAATTACTCTTCATCACTCTGATGGATTTACTGGGAGGAAGAATCCTGTTTTTATTCTCAAATGAATCTGTTCAGGACTCTGATAGGGGCCATAAAGAATGACATATTTATCTTCAGGCTAGGTGGTTTGACAAGGACAGCCACAATGAATTATTACAGTACACCGGATCGAGGCATCAGTGAAAACTTGGCTTCACTGCAGCTTTAGCAGGGCTTGGCAGTCCTCCTACATCAAAATAACCAATCGTAAGCAGAATATTAATGTATATTTTGGGTTTGTGCTCTTAGAAAAAGAAAAAGAATCCAAATCTTTTTTTTTTTAAAATTCCACACTCTAATTTTGCAACCTCCTCTGATTTCTTGAAGTACTGACCTGGCAGCATTATCCCATCGTACATACTTTATCCCCCCCCCTCCTCTCTCAAGAACTTATTAGTAACAAGCACCATTAAAATTTATCAGCCACTGTTTTATTGCAACCTGAATCATAAATCCCACAGATGGGGGCAATATATAACTGTTTGTAGTTTATTATGAATCTTATATTGTTATTTTCCTTACAGGGCACAATTCTGTTGTCTGACCTTCTATAAATCAACTCTTTTAATTAACTGAGCTGCAGAGCGACAATCAGTCGCATTTAGAGAATTAAATATTGAATATCTATGCATGCCATTGAAATTCCAGGTCCATTCAATATCCTGGAAATATCCCCCCACTTTCCTGTATTAGACCAAAGCAGCACACAAGTATGCACTCAGAAGTATGCATCTACATAACGTCCTTCATACAGTAGGGATTTATATTCCATGAAGTCCGTTTTTTTTATCACAGATTTATTTTTTCAGATTGTTTCGTCAGATTGCAGAACTGTTTCTAAAAGAATATGTATCTGTTTCATGCACAGAAATACTTACAAGTCAGACATTCTCAGACACATTTATTCAAAATACTATTTTTAACCTCTGTTTGAAATGTTTCCCCTAAGGTTATTTTCTAAACCTTTTGTGTCAATAAAAATAACAGAGATTTAAAATGTTAGGTCTTAGTGTCCTAGAAATACAAGACGTCTAGTTTTCAGCACACAATACAGTATCCGTGCTGTCTTGCAAACAGCATGCCTTCATTAACCATTGTATGGTCACTTGTTTTGCCCTATCCCCTGTACAGTACATAAACCTATAATTGCTGCCCCATAACTTCTCTCACAGGGTGAGGGAGCAGGGGAAAATGGACTTTCCCATTGTGCCTCGTGCTTCAGAAGAATGGTACGTTTGTCATTTATGTATATATTTCAAAGGGCTACTCCTGTAAAGCAATCCACTAGCATTCTTTCCTTCTGTGATTTGTTCTGTGGGACCGCAGTGTTGTCTGCTGTGGCATGTGGAGCTTGAGCTGGGGAGTTAAATGGATTAATTACCTTTAAGGTCCTTTTGCGTCTTTTATTTCACAGAGAGACTCACTGGGGGCTTTTGAAATGCCCCGTACCCACCATTCCTAATGACATAATCACGTAATTAGGTGATTTTCAAATGGAATCGCCGCATAAGTAGGGGGTTAATTGTCCTCCTGGCCTATTCATCTGATTTGCTGGGCCACTAGTTCCTACAGTGTCAGTTTAGAGGGAGACCAAAGCAAAGCAAAGGTCATTTGATATAAATATATAAGTAAAGCACAATATTTCGCAGAAAGCTGAATATAAATAATATAAAAATATATGTAAATTCAAATCTTATTGTTAAACAGTTGTCCATAAGTATTTAAGACCCTAACTGTTAAAAGTTCTGATTTAAAGCAAAGAGAGGGACAAAAAGAGGCCCTTTGTATTAAATGGAGTTGTTTATTTGACTGCTTAAGACTATACAAACTATTTTGGGCCCTTTTTCCCCCAACTTTGGCACTTCTTTTTAGTGAATGACAGTCAGTTGGTACAGATTATTTGTCATTGCTGCTATAAAGAATAGTTGCACCTAATGCTTCTATGCATCGCTCAATATTTCATGTTGTTAAGATGAAACCTCCATATAAGTTTTGGCTTCAGCTGAATTGTTACGGTCTGTCAGCAATGTGAACCAATTGAGCACCCCTACTTTACCACAATAAACTTTCTTCTTCCATTAAAAAAAAATCAACAGTGAATAGCCAGGATATACATTTCTTGGAACACAGTATCCTGGCTCAGCATCAACCTTGATGAATAGGAAGGGAGGAGGAGGAAAAGCCTGGTTTCCAGAGCAAAAAATCTCAAATAAAGATTTCCCCCCATTCTTGGAAATTCTGTGGTGACACGGCTGAAATGCTCTCCTCATTGACTCCAAACACAGGTCCATTGCTCACGAACACTTGGGCCAGCCTGCAGCATTCTAATATGTGATGTGAAACAAGAAGGCATCCTTTCATTCAGTCCGCTGTGGGCTTTCGTGAGAACAATCAAAAGCTCTCCACAGCAAAAAGCGAGAGGAGCAATTCCTGTCTCCTCTCAGCCAGAGGAGGAGAAGAAATCAGATAATTAAATGTGAGAAACAGCATAGAAAGGGAAAAAGGGGATGGACCTTTATGCACGGCTAGCTTCTTGAGGCTACCTGTTCAGGCGTGGAGCTAGCTAGCGAGTGAGCAAGCTAGCCATGGTGGTATATAGCAAGAGCCCTGCAGCGGGGAAACGATAACGGAGCGGACCGTGACAAAAACGACTGCAAAGCCCCTCAATGCTCCACCTGGCAAACACAGACGGTTGTCAGGGACCGGCAATTCAGGCATGTCCTCTTCAAGTGGCACCACGTCCATCAGAGCCCATTCTGAATGGGCCCTCTTGCTGTTTGCCTGGCCTGAGCTCCAATGATATGCCTCACTCCCCTCCAAAACTCCATAGACTGGTTTCACTGTCAGAGCAATGGGAGGAGAGGTGTTGAGTTGCAGCTATTGTTGGAGACAGATAATGGGAGAGAGGGGAAAGTGTTAAAAATGATTGTGTCTCTGTTGGGGCTCAGTGTTGAGATCTGTGGACTGAATCACATCATAATAAGGAAGTGAAGCGAAGCAGGTCCCATCTTTTATGCTCCTTTAACAAGGCATAACATGGCGGCCATGTTTTGGTCTCCTGACCAAATATGTGGAAACGGAAGGGTCATCTGATAAAGTTAAACAAATAAACTGGTGAGAAATGTTGCAATATAGTTTTTTTTACACAATAACTATGACTAATCTATTCATTTGATTAGTAATCCCCCCCCCCCAAAAAAAAAATAAAAATAAAAATAGAATTTAGCTTTTATTTAGCTGATTTGAATTGCTACATATATATGATCCATTTCAGTTTCTCTCTTTTTCTTCCATAGATGTAATTTAAAGTTAAACAACAGACCAGCCTCTTTTCTAAACTAAATTGTTTATAGTAACCGGTTGGGGATTAATAATGGCTTTATCTTTTGTGATCTGGGCATTATTATTACAGATTAATTGCTCCTCTAGTAGAAATAAATATCCCCAATCTGCTGTATTTATGTACGCTTCTTGTGTTTGTGTGCACTGCATTTTCTTCTGGGTCTCACATGAATACAAATACCCCTGTTGAGGGTCAGTGAGAGGAGAGCTTTCTTCACTCTATTGACTGAAAATCTAGTTGTCTCATCTCTCTAAGCAGATGTCTTTCCCCAAGCATCTGTTTGTATTAGTACTGTAATTGCTGGTGATAATAAGCCCATTGATTCAGTATCTAAGGAAATAGTCAATCAGGGCAGCCCATTCGTCTTACTTTTCTTGACAGTTTTTCCCTCTAGCTAAACAGACAGTGCCAGGGCCTGGGCTTTGTTGACTGGATTGGAAAAGCAGACTGTGGTTGGTTGGAATAGCTAGTCTGTCGACTCTGAGTGACTGATGGGGCCGTTGCAAACACACCGGTGACCCAATGGCCCTTACAGGAGGCCTAGGGTGATAGATGTGTTGATTTGTTTATAGAAGACTGAGCCCATCCTCTGTTTTTTCTCTCCTCTCTGTCTCTTTAACTTTATCCATTTGCTGCTTCACTATATCATCGGTTTATATATTTTTTCCCTTCAACCCTTTGTACCCTTCTTTATCTCTGTAACTTTTCTGTTTGTTTATAGGTTTTGATGATTTGTTTAGCGGAGGAGTTGATTCATAATAACAGACCCACTTCTGTTTGTGTTGTATGTGAAATCAATTAACTGCATTATATACCATTATCTGATTTTTGCTAGATTCCTTTTTCCGGATTTCTCGGGCAAGCTTGGATGATTAAAGTGATACATGATGTTCAGATACATGTATGAATAACATTTGTATGCTTCTATTTATTGGAAAAGAAACAAACTTTACTACTGTAACGTCTCACATTTTGTCCAAAACATCTTGAGCTCAGTTCCTGTCTCAAATACCAATATCCTATTCTGTTAGTAAAATTAAAAAACCTGTTAACATTCAGGTTCAGACTGAGAACACATTATCAACCCTGCAGTAAATGTAGTCCCATCAGTTTCCCTCCATAAACCAGTAGCAATCTGAAAGGTGAGTGGATTCTAAATACCTTCAAAGGGTGGACTGAGAGCGAAAGTGAACCATGTACCACCTAGTTAATAATTGTCCCATTCAATGCGCAATGTGTCCAGCTCTACGACTTCAGAAGCTGTAATTCTGTCAGAAATAAATCACTGAGTGCTGCTTTAACTGAATGTGTTCATTGGCTGGGGTTAAAGGTCAGAGCCACCCATTACTCTGTACTGCCAACGGATCATTATTGCCATGTCAATGATGTTACAAATGAGACTTTGTGATGAATCTTTTCCCACGACTTCAAACAAACTAGAGCTTCCAAATAAGTGCATGTTAAAGATGTAAAATCTTAGCTGTCCTGCTTGAGTTAATGTTGTGTAATCTCCAGCACTTGTGGTTGAAAAGTCAAAATTATGTCAAAAATTATGAAGGGAAAAAAAAACTGCCACAAGTTGTTATCCCATTGAATGTTTATAGAAGTGTGAAGGAAAACAAATAGAGGAAATGAAGGGGAAAAAATGCTAAAGCAGTTTTCCATATATATATTTATATATAATAAACACACACACACACTCAAACACACACAGTAAGAGGCGAGGAAAGAGGTGAGACTAAGATTCTTTACGGCCTGTCACAGGCCTGTCACAGCATCAGAAGCGAGTTTACGGAGAGCGTGTCTTATTATGCACGGCATCTGAAAACTGCAGTAAATTAGCAAAACATATGGTGACTTAATGATATCAATGAAGCGGCCATGAGGGCTGCCTAGGAGCAACTAATCTGTTAGATGCAGAGTGGTGTTGCTCGCTGTGCCCCACTGTTTCCCTCTGACTGATAGAACAAGCCAACGCTACGTCCATTAAGATCAATACGCCAGCCATTATGATTGTAAAAAGCACATTTACCAGGGTTGTCAGGCTCATTACTGCAAGCAGATGGCAGCCCTTGCACTTACAATTCTAGACAAGGAATGCAGTGACAAGACTTAAAATTAGAATCTATTGTGCTTATCTTTGGCCTGTTGGTTCAGTGGAAACACAAAAGCAAAGCTTTATACACCACAAATTAGTGAGTATGGACTGGACTCCTCTGAGCACAGGTAAAGCACAGTTTTGTTGTGCAAACATTGAATGTATTCTTTGATATAAAATTCTAATTCTTCAGTTCAAATTACACATATCCTTTATCCTATGTGATTATTGCGATTGAAAGTTGTCGTGGTAGAACTGCTCAACAAGATGCACATCCTCAGTGATGTTACATTAATACTACCTGATATTTTACTAAAATTCCTTTTGATTGTTAGTTCTTTTTCCTCTTATAGATTCAGATGATGGTTTTGCCACATTCAACTGTTTTCCATGTAAAGTTATAGCAGAGCAATATCTTAGCATAAGTTGTTTCTGCCCAGAGAAGTCTGTGTGTTGTAATCCAGTCATCTCTATTCTGTGCTGTAGCAGCTGAACTGGTATTGGCAAATGTCTGTGTGACTGGACAGGGGCATAAGACGGTCAACAGTAAAACTCATATCCCAGGACCCAAACCAATAGACTTCTTTCTTCCATGAAACTGTATTGGGTGGTGAGTGACTTGTGCAAGCTGCTCAGGAGGCAAGAGGTCTGAAAGCGGAGATCAGACTTGGCATGGACAGCACAGAAGTAAGTAAACTGGACTTGATGCTACAGTATAATCAGGAAACCCAGATAGTGTTTTACTAACTTTCTTTTTTTTGGCACCAAGGATAGATTATGCCTCATTGGGAAGGCACAGTAGAGTGGGCTATGACTATGTATTCGGTAAGATACTTAGTATGGATATATTTATGATTGAAGTAGTAATCGGATGTACGATAGCATTGTGTAAAAGCATAGGACCATATTTTAAAACAATTTTGGGTTTGTTGTGAGTTTTACAATTGTAGATCTTCTGATATGAACATTTTGATCTTTGGTAACTTTTCACTAAAAAACACACCACAATTTCAGATGTGACAGCAGTCAGAACACAAAGCTGCTCCTCATTGACTGGCCTTATTGTCAAGCTGGGTTGATCTGATTGGTTGATGTTTTTTTTGTGACTACAATAGACAAGAGTTACATCAGACTGCTTGCTGGAGTTTCTTGGAAGAACCTGACATTTTCTAAACCAAATTATCCAAACATCGAGCTCCCAGGTTAACTATCTCTGGTCATTTATAGTGTTTGACTGCTACTGTCATCATCAAGCAGAAGCCTAGTCTGACCAGAAACTGAAATAGAAATGTTTTATCCTCATCTGTTGTCATAACAACATTATGTCATGTGACATGAACCCTTTTATGTTAGTATTAATGAGGGTTTAACTCTGTTGGTCATGTTTTCCTGTGTAGTTTTCTAACTTAACCATATATCTTTGAATACCCAAACCTAACCATGTATATTACCTATATCTAACCATTCATATATAAATTCTTTAACCATAAATAAATGGGAGTCAGGTAAAGAAGTAACTAACCACAGCACTGAAAAAGATTTCTACAGCTAAAGATCTCTTGCTTGAATTAGTTTCACACCACCAAAAAACCCGGCAGCAGGAGTGCAAACATGTGAGACAGGCACTGTATTGCACTAGAGAAATGAGGAAGATTAACATAGCTTTGATTATTTTTTGGATGTATTCATCGTGAGATTTTTTTTATTTAGTCTTGTGGTCTTAATGATGAATTTAATGATCTAATATGAGATCATTTTGAAAGGTTGGATAATAGAAGCAAGGAATAGGAATAAAAGGATGTGTCTTTTGGGAAGTGTAAACACTAAGCAGTCGTAGACTTCATATTTGAAAATGTGTTACCAGGGGAATAAGACTTACACAAAGCCACCTGTGCCATCAGAGAATTACCTTACTGACATCACTGCAGTAGAATGAAATGACTCTTACTATTTACATGCTCGTTTAATGGCACAATAGTAACTCCCTGACAAAATACATGAAATACTTAACAGGAAATTCTCTTTGATCACGTTATCTACTCTGACATTCAGGGAAATTTCACTCCTGCATCTCAGTTTCCCTGTAAGGAGGAAGTCATGCTCTGCTCTTGTTCTTCCTGCCCTCTTTCTCTCTCCCCCTAGACACTCCAAATAAATGGCTAAAAAGAGATCTACTTAAAGCTGTCAGAGAGTGTCAGAGCCAACAGCCTGGCCATTCCGCACGACCTACTCCCTGACCCTCTCTTTTCAGGGGTCACTTGTAGGCTGCCTCTGGTGGGAGTGCGGGGTAGTCATGCACTGAATGACAATGTATAAACACATGAATTGCCCTTCCTTGGTTGCTCCATTTCAATAGTCGTTGAGGGGCCGTGCGTAAGACTGCAGCCTTTGCCTGAATTTATAGCGAGACCATGTTCCCATGTTCCCATTTTCCCATGTTCCCATGTTCCCTTGTTCCCTTGTTCCCATGTTCCCATGCTGGAAATATTGAAGTTTGTTTGATGAAACTTTGAAACAAATTAGACAATCAATTCTAATGCGTATGTCATTTTTACTTGTGCTGCTGACATGTGGATGAGTTAGTTTCATATCCTTACAATGTTGAAAGACTAACAGAAGCACAAGCCAGTAACAATTCTGGAAGACTAATTATTGCTGTGACCTACTGAACTGACAAGATGCTTAAAGTGCATATTTTCTATATGAATGCGGTCATGATTTTACCCATCACTAAGCCAGACACATAAAGTCCATAATTGGCAGAGATATTAGTCTATAATTACTGACCCCCTCTCATAAGAGATTTAAAAAATTCACCCAGTTTATATGGCACAAATGGTAAATTATTCAATTGCTTTTTGTTAATCATGACAGCGGAGTCATAAGGGCTCGGCCCCAAAGCTAAGTTTTAACATTAATGCCTTACCTCTCATCAATATTAAAAGCAGCCTTTAGTAAGAGGAGGGTGTATGTGTGTCGGTAGGTCTTAAAGAGGGAAAAAGGGAGAAGTGAAAATGACGTGTGGCTACTCAGATTCTCTATCAGTACATGGCAGTAAACTACACCAGATAGTATTGAGATCCTCATGCTGCAATAGTTGTGTTCATGCTGATTGGTCAGTGTGTTGTAACGTTTGGTTTTCTTTGTCTATATGTAGCGCAGTATGTTATCACGCCGCAGCCACCTCTGTGGTGCTTAATTTCATGTAACCTGAACTATTTTGATCCTAAACCTGAACAAAATGTCAGGGAAATGGTCTCAATATGCCAACAGAGGGAAAGAACAACATGCAACAAGATGACACAAATAAGATGAAAGAGAAAAGAAGAAAAAAGCAAGAAAGAAGAAGGGAGAGGTTGCTGGTTGCCCACTAGTGAGGGGGCTGAGTTTGACAGATGCTTTCAGTGATGACCATCTGCCCCGAACAGCAGAGGTGCTGAACTGCAGGTTTTAGAGTTGCTCCTTCCAACAGCTCCAAATGAAGCAAAGGAGGGGACCTCTGGACAAAAGGTTGTGCTAAGAGAGGAGAGAGGGGCCACGCCACTTCTGTACAACTTTAATTTATGATGGATGAGATTGGAGGAAAGGTCAGGTGGTGATAAATACGAGAGCGTCAGTCCCAGGAGGTCATCAATTATGCTGCGGATTCTAACTTTCGATCTTGCGGGCGAAATGGATCTCTTCTTTGTAAGAAAACTATCTCTCAGAAAATTGGTGTGTATTAATCAAATTGGCGAGGAAGTGGGTGAGTAGTGTGAGTGGAGAGGAGACATATCATCTCGAATCTGAGCCGTGATCCGTATCCGAGTAGGGGTCTCATGCTGTGTTTTGATGCACAACTGCTTCTCCAAGTAGCATTACAAGGTACAGGGGTATGTCTCCTGAACCAAGACAGAGTTCGCCATTTATTTACACAACCTTTCTCAATGGCAATCAGTGCATGTTTGCCTCATTTCCGTAAGTTACAAAGTGTCAAAAACACACCCAAAATATGCAAGAAGTGCTTGAGACAAGAAAATTATCATAATTTTCTTGTCTTATTATATAAATGTTATTGTAATGAATGATTGTTAATGGACATGTGTAAATCATTTTTAGAAAAGAAAGCAAAACAAAGACAAGTGATGCAGCACATGTAAACGAAAAACATTTTTCTTTTGGTAACACCACAAGCGCAGATTTGATGAAATTAACTTTTTTTATTTTAATTTAATTTTCAATTTTGAATCAATCTACCAAGAAGCATATATGAGAATATGTCTGCCTCTAAAAACTGAGAAGCTATCGATGAAGCAAGAAGGCTTTTTTTTATTTTTTAGGAAATCGATTTAAACAACCAGGGTCACAACTGGAAAATGTTTTAAAATCTGTTAATCCAATCTGTTTTATAGCCTTGTTAAATGTCAACAACATTGAAACGGAACAAAATGACATGAATAAAGTTCAAGCATTTATACATCACTCATCTCCTAACAGCCTTTATTTCTTTGAAACCTCTCTGAAAAATAGGTTAAATTCCATCCCAAGGTAATGAAATACAGAAGTCTCTTCTTAAAAGCACCAAAAGGGATGACAATAAGATCACAGTGGCCGACCTTTGACCAAGGCCGCCGTCCTTTTATCATCGCAGTCCTTCCCCTTTTCTTCCCCCTTGGCAAAACACTGCCGCTCCAGGAAAAGTTATTAGCCTCCCTCTATTGTTTCACAAACGCAGCCCCGTAATGTAGAAAAGATTGCAATGATTATGGGAAAAACTGAAGAAAAAGGAAACAAAAACGAAAGAAAGGGAGAAAAAGAAGATACGGGTTGATGGGAGGGCAGTAAAAGTCATAATTCTTTCTTCCGTGTGGTGTATATCAAGCCAGAGCTGAAGGGGTAATGGTCTTTTTATTCAGCTGACAAGAAGCCAGGATGTCAAGCTCCCTTCCAATCGATGGGTCTCCATTGTCTCCTTGCTGGCCCACATGGACCAAAAAACCCTTACTTGAATTATCTACTACAGCTCCAAACAGCTGTTTTTAACACAGTTGAAAAGATAAAGCAATATATTAGTAGGGCCTATGTAGCTGTGGTGACCCCAATGAAAATGAATTACCCTTATGCCACCACTATTTTCAGCCCCCAGCAGTATTATGGGTTTCTAATTGCACTCCCCCTTTGTGCTTAGTGTGCAAATGATTCATTCATTTTATTTAAATAACCCAGCATGTGGAGCATTGAAGCCTTTAAATGGGTTTTGCTATATAATAACTAAATAAATCAAGCTTTTTGTTTAAAAAAAGGTGTCAGTTTGATCTTATGAGTTATTTGTATTTATTTGTGAAATCCAACTCTAAAAGTTAGAGGGTATTATGTGGGATAATATATGACATTTATGATTTTCCAAAAGGTCATACCACCAGTTAATGCTGCTACTTTTGGGAGGAGGACAAGATGGAGGGGGATCGGACACACAGTCGCTGTCCCCTTTTCCAGAATAATATTGAGCGATTCACTTTTAATTGCTTATCTCACCTTCCCACCTGCCCAAGTCTTTGTTTGTGGGGAGACATATAGGTTGTTGGGAAGCCCAACAAGAAAACCAACAAAAACAGCTGTTAAACCCCCCCGAGGTCAACGTTCATATTTATTATGTGACTTACGACCACAATAAACGCTCTCTGTGAAAACCTGAGAGACAAGTGGCACATAAAAATACCAAATAAAAGATTAACAACCACAAATCCCTCCAGTCAGTCGTGCACTTGAAACAGCCGTGTGAGGTATTGGGCCAACTGTGATGGTCAGCAACCCCCACCCCCACCTCCAATCAGCAAATAGAGTGCAGAGATGGTACATTAAGAGGCTCCACTCTTGCCTCCTATGTCCCAGGGTGTGGTGTAGGGGTCTCCTAAATGTGCCATGTCGTATTGATCCATATGAACCTTTGGAAAAAAAGAAAAAAGAAAAAGCCAGACTAGCACTCACATAACACCCCAGCTGAGTAAGGGCTATTGCTGTGCCACAAAGCAAATCAATTGTTTTTGTATGAAACACTGTGTCTTCCACATCACTGTATCAGTGTTTTTATTCTTTCTTATTCAACTTTGTGAAATCTTTGTGGAAGCAAAATGTGGCTTGAGAGAAATCAGAAAAGGTTTGGACATTTTTTGAAAATGAAATGGCATCATGCGTCATCTAGAGCAAGACAATCCTCCAAATTATTCATGTGAAGTACTTGCAAATTGGTGTTCCTTCCTCAGTTTGGAATTAATTTGGCTAAAAAGACAAACTTTTAAAAAAAGGCTTGGCAGTAAGACTCAGCCGTGTGGACTCCATGGTTTTTGCATAATGTGTAAGACTACGAGGGATTTGCGACTGATTAGCACTTAATTTGTTGCCAACTGTGCCTCATGAAATCAATTTAGTTGACATTTTGAACTTTAACCAAAACCATGTATGCTCAAAATGAGTGAGTCAGTAACAACCCCCTCTGTACATGCTTCATTTTAAAAGCTACTTCAGGAATTTGGGTTTGTTTTTTACTGAAATGCCATCCCTTAGCTCAAGCAGCTTGCAAAATAACAGATTGCTAGTTAAATTTCCACAAAAAAGGCAATCAAAATAACTTCTGCATTGAAAATCTCAATCATAAACAAAACCGTGTCTTCAGGAAAACGTGGGTGACCTTAACATTATTTAAATAGTTTGTTATCATACTGATCCAATACATATGAGATACAACCATGGCTCCGGTTGCTACGCTATCTAACAAGTTTATTTCAGGTGAAACGGCGATTGCAAATAATGAAAAATAAGTCTGTTTTTAAAAACGGCATGTTTGCTTTGGAATTTCAAGCGCAGAGGTTCACAATGTCGTTCTCGTACTCGGACTGTGCAACTTGAGCAAAAGCAGAAAGGGGGGGGGGAAAGAAACTCACAGCACTCCGTTTTTCTGAAAGCTAATATGTGACCTACTGATGAAAAGTTCTTCCTTTGGAATTAAGTTGAATGTCCAGCGTTATCTCTCTGTTGGAATTTCTCTTATCACCCAGAGGGAAACGAGTGACAGATTGATGCAAGTTCTTACCTGAGTCTCCCCACGTACCTTCTATATGTATCCTGCAATGGACAGATACTGTTAGAGCACCTCACTATTTTATACTTAGACCTCTCAAAAGCTGTTGAGAGACGAGGGTAAGAGAGATAGTCTCGGGCATCTGTGTGCTTGGGTGGGAGGAGGATTTGGTTTCAAGAGATGTGGGGCTTTTGTCTACGCACCAAAATAATATTGTTGCACAACATACTGCCGTATTAAAAGGAATTAAAGCAACACATTTCATGTTTTATTAGGGTTTGTAACTTTTTTTGTCTTGTTTGTCTTTCAGCTCATTTTCCTTCTGCTGTTTTCACTAAACTTGTTCAAATAAATCTGAACAAAATGTACTTTTGGAAAGAAAGTGATTCAGGCACAAGCTTCAGTGCATAAAGACCTTGTCATCATTTAAACACTTTTTTAAAAGGTGTGGTTTATATATAACTATTTTGTATCAACTTAGTTCTCCTAATTGGCAGCGTAACAATTTATTTCTCCTTTTTAACAGACTGAAGTTGGATGGAAATGTTAGAAACACTTGGTAAAATCTTGTGATACGCAACCGCCACCCACTGTGGCCTCAGCGAGGAAACATTTAGCAGATTTATCAGCTTATTGGCAGACTCAACCAAAACTGAAGCTCTGCAAAAACATGTGCATTTATAATACAGCTGGCAGCCTGAAACTACAGCAGGAGCAGACCTCTCTGGTGAACAGCTGTCTTTTAGCCGTCTTTTACCATAAACATCATATATTACATTTAATAGAATATTCTCAGATCACAGAAAGTACAATTTGGATTTGGTCCTTCAGTCTGCTGAGATTGACTATTTCCTTTGATTGAAATTTGGTATCCTCAAATGATCACAATAGCTGCAGACAGCATCATGGCAAACACACAAGTACACACACACACACACAGAGCATTCAATAGGGTTAAAATACTAGTAGTGCTGGAGTAGATTTACATCTAATAGTAGCACTGTCATTTGTAAGTCCTAAATTAATCTACAAGTACAGGAGTTTGAATATGAAAGTTGTCTTTGCCAGACCTATAGCTGTAATTTCTAACTTAAAAAAATCCATATGGATTCATTGCAGCTATAAATGAAGTCAATTGAGCCTTTGGTAATCCATTAAAAGCATTAACAGGAGAAGCCATTTGCTCCCTGAATAAAACAAATGAGCTAAAACAAATTTCTAAAGCCGTACAGCTTCATATTTGCTGGTTGAAACTGCTTCAAATTGATTGCTTTCATCCCCAGGTTGCAGAAACTTAAGATGTGTCTGTCATCCACTTTAAGATGCACTTAAATTGGCTGTGGGTAACGCCTGATTAGTCAGCCTGCCAGAGCAGCTTCAGACAGCTTTATTCGCTGCTAGAAGTGCTGACTGCAGGCCCCTGAACCAGGACCACCAATTACTGTATGAAAGGTTATGATCCGAGATCAGTATTTCTGTTTGAAGATGCTTTGGGAGTCTGGATTATGACAGTTAAGGTCTCCTACTCTACAGGTAAATCTACAACCTTTGTTGAGCTATGAGAAGATTTAAACTCATGACTTGTACATTATGTGATCCAACCTTTTTTAATGGTGCAATAACTTTGAAGCTTGTAGTCGGTGAGTTGAGTGTACGGTTTTCTTTTGTAATTACAGAGTTTTAGCGTGTGTAGACATTTGTGATATTTGAGAATAACCTGCGTTAACATTGATCAAAACTTGACATCCTGACAGTATATCCTAAACCGCACTGCGGTGAGCACTTACAATGACCTCTGACCTTAAACTAGTCCGAGGAGATCAGAACAGCGGAATACATCTGAAGCCGGGGTGCTGAAGTCGAATCCCTTTTGCTGAGCTATCGGAAGAATCTGTCTTCCTCTGCATACCAAGACGCGGCTTACGCTACGCCAATAATCTGCACCTGGACAGTGTTGTTCTACTTGTGGGCTTATCTGAAAAGTCATACATTTTATCATTCACCAGGTGCAGCCAGGACAAGGTTTAAGGCAGGCAGTCTCTTTTATCAAAACAGTATATCTGTGTGTCTGATGCCAGGGATTCAGGGGGGAAATGACAGTATTGGGACCTGCTGCAATGGATATCATATACAGTCTGTCATAATGAACATAAAGAGTCAGTTAAACAGTAATTATTCTCACATTTTTAGGAGCAATTTATCAGTATATGCTTATAGAAAATACAGAATTTGAAATCTTGTCTTATTTAAACAAATCATTGATGACTAGAATAATAGATGGATTTTTTGAGCAACTTTTGTTTGAAAATTCAGTCAAACCTCTGCAGCGTTAAATGTGTTTTTTTTTCATATTGATGGATCATCTGTCTGGATAACATTTAGAGTGCACAGTTTATTCCCATAAACACATATTCCTGTGAATCTAACAGTTGTCTCTTGGGCTAAGAGGGAGAAGGAGGTAAGACAGAAAAGCAGGACTCTATCAGGTGATGTATTACCCTGTAGGCATTGTAATTTGTTATATAAGCCTCATGTAAGCTCAGCAGCAAGATTAAAGACCTCCAGTTCGGTGTATCAGTCACCCGTCAACTGCTGGGTCAATTTCCCTTTAACCCTTGTTTTGTGGTTCATAACCCTCTTACAAATATGACACTGTCAATCAAAACGTCGTGGCCGAGCTTTTCTCTGACTGCCCCGCTTTTCTCTGACTGCCCCGCTTTTCCCTTTTGCCTTCTCATCCACTGTTCAGCCAGAAAGAAAAAAAAGACATCACATGCCAAAACGTTGTCTCAAAGCATTTACGATACATTTTTTAGAAATTTTTTTCACTAATACTGTCACTGTAGGTTTAAATGTGATGCGTTTTAATTCTAAATCCCATGAATTAATACTGCTTTTGACACGCTGTGCATTCAGTGTGTTGGTGGTTTGCCTCCCAGTCAGGTTTTCTTCCTGGATTTGGGGAACAGGCATCTTGAGAGGCTTACTAGTCATTAGCAAGCAGCAGACAGTGGATGCATTACACACTGTGACATAAATGACTAAATGAATCAGCACATCTATTAAAGGGTGTGTTCCCTTCATGGTGCCGTGATACGATAAGCCCATATTTTGTTTTGAATCCTAATGACTGGCGTAGGTGTGCATTCATCATGGATTATTGGGGACTTAATTTAATTGAGCCAGAGCGATCGCCTGTAAATCACATTACACTGTCATTTCTCTTTACACCAAGGAGACAAAAGCCCCCGCTGGCTGTGACTTGACAAGACACCAAGGTGGGTGTTCCAGCAGGCAGTTATATCCCACCAAAAGAAAGCTGGAGTTACGAGGATTAGAGCTGTGAATTTATAATTCAAAATAACCTCTTTGAATATCAACAATGGAAATGACTGTGCACACAATGAAAGCTGTTATAATGTTTGATTGTTGTCGCTGGATATCAGCTCAAGCTGCCGTTGTAGCTCTTTGTCTAAATCCAGTTAGCATGGTGATAAACTGGGGTCTGACGGTGTTTACTCTGGAGCTGCGGCGGTGCGGCTGGAGGAATGCTCTTATCACTTTTATTGCCAAAGCTTCACACACTCTTGGTTAACAAACTGCATGGGAAAATGAGAGCTGACAGCGCTCGGCCCCCCTCGGGTGCCAGCAGCTTCATTCCCTCAACTAATGTCCGTCAGAATCCCTCATTATTCAAATGAGGGAAATGTGATTTCGTCAGACAGAAAGAGCCAAGTGTCGGCGCTAGTTTGACCTACTGTGATGTTTTAACTTTGCCCTTGCACCTTGGTTTAGACCAAAACGATGCCTCACTATTATTCAGCCCTGCGTTGCCTCTGTATCACTTTTTGGTGCTTGGCTAATTTACAAGGGGTTGTGGAAATAGAAAAGTGATAGATGACTAATGTGCTGACACAAATTTGGTGAATATCCCACTTCTTGTTAAGTAGCAAGGCCACCACCTATTAAAAAACAGTTACTCCATCATTGTACGAATGCTGAATAATGACACTGAAAAATTTCATTTCAACTTACCCAAGTGGGAACGCTTTATCACGTGAAGGAGGTGCTGTAAACCACAAACTGAGCCGCCAGAGAAACCGCGGCGACGCTACTGTGAGCGGGCCCTCTGCATCGAGTGGAGGAGGCCAAGTGTATTGTATCCATAACCTGCTGTTATTGCCACACAACACAAGCGGCGGTGGCGGCCCCAGCCACTATGATGGAGCACCATTCTCCTCCTGAGAAAGAATGTTTGCTTACTATTTCATCATCCCCCGGGGCCACAGGAAAATAAGCCCATCAGTTGTCATTGTGACAGGATAAAAATGGAGCCGTCATATTTCAGTAACACAATGCGAGCGCAAAGAAGGAGAGAGAGGGACAGTGAGAGAGTGCCATCCAGCACCATCACCCTATCCTGCAAATGAATTATGGACCAAGCTTCTTTCTCACGCACAGACTATAAGTTAATATTATCTCCTCAGGATAATTATAGCAAAGTTCAATTACTGACACAGCATTACCGTGTGGCCCTGCACCGCAGGTTCTGATGCACACCCCTTTTACACATTTATCTTTTCACTCCAACACAGTAAATCTGCATGGTGGCAGTGATTTATCTACCGGTGCCCGGTCCCTAACTCCGCCACCATTCTTCTTCGCGTACAATGATTGGCCCCGGTCCCTTGAGTCCCCTTGAGCTTAATGTAAGCTTTTCTTTTTACACTGTGTTTTCGGACCAATTTGTGTCCCCCCTTTTGTCTTCAATGAATGGGGCAGAGGTCTGGGATTTTGAATTTACTACACAAGATGTATGACCTAGTGATTGCTAAAAGAGGACGTCCGTGAACTCTACTGCAAATCCTCTGGGTGTGCCATAACAAGTGCATTGTGTAGGACCTGAGCTCTTAACAATACAGCTCCAAAGCACCCCGTCTTGGAAGTTTCTGGGCGAAAACCTTGACACTGACTGCACCTGAGAGCTATGTGTCGTCCTGTCAGTGCAGAAGATATCTTGCTGGCCTGGTGTCAGGCTATATTGGCGCTTTTTCAGAACAATGCGACAACTAAAGAGCTCCGAGTTAGCTGGGAGCTACCCTAGAGACACACTATCAAGTTCACAGGGATCCACATGGGGTCAACTTAAAGTTCTCACCATAAGGAGCAGTTAAAGTTTTTAAATGTAACTCCAAGTGTTATGAAAACGACAGCTGGAATTTCAGCTTTTATATTTGACCTCATTTATAAATTTATGTGAACTTGCTTTTTAATGTTATTTTCATGCTTCGCCTTTGCCACCAAATAAAGATGAAGAAATGAGCAATGAAATAGGCATGGGGCTCAGATAAAAGATCAGAATGATACCAAATGCACACAGGAGTTGTATTGAGCGCTGACACGTTTCAACATAATCACTCTCATCAACCATTAACTGCTCAAAGATTTCACAAGCAACTCGGAGGATGTCCTGTGTGTCACCGGCTCTCCTGTACAGCTGTACATTTAAAGGAATTACATCTAAAAGATAAAACGTGAATATCAAATTAGGAAGCATATATTACAGAACAATATGTAAGTCAGCCATTTTTATATCACACAGACTCTTACTCCCAGTGTGACATTTGATCTACAGCATATTATACCCCAAACTTAGTAGCAGGCTATTTGCATAAGAATTGACTGTCTGCCTACTAAGCAATGGCCTGCTTAAAGACTCTGCTGAAAATGTGTGTGTCATGAATATGTACATCTAAATCAAGTCAGAGTCTAACCCCCATATTCTGCAACAATTATTTGGCAACACCACGATAGTCATTTTCAAACAAATCAAATTTTATTCTTATGAGACACATGTTAAAGAGGTGTACACTTTCAGTAATTATTCTGTAAACTCGGCCCCATATTTTCATGCAAATGTATTAGATAGTGACAAGTCAAATTTGAAATCCAATTTGTTGGTTATGAAACACATGTAGGGAAGAAATGCGTACACTAATTATTTCTGGGGCATCTTGCACCCTCCCTTCCCCCGTTTCACACACAAACTGAACTGGATATTACATTTGCTTAAAACTCAATCATGAAAAATGAAGACTCGATTTGAAAAATTTTAATAAAGATAAGTTGCTTCTATCATTGAATCAGGGAATGCTAATCGGCGCTTTCATTCGGGTGGCGGCAGATAATGTCACCCTAGCTTGAGGCTCTTAGTTTGCAATAAAGCATTTACATTCTAATGATTTTATTATAGCTTATACAGGCTGTCAGCGACAGACCGACCGAGCCGCAGCCCCCTTCCTCCCAGCCTCTTCCATTCAAATCGCCGGCAAATTGTATCAGCTATCAGCTCATAGTGCTTTTATCAAGCTGGCCCAGTGGCAAGCCTGGGCCCACCACAATGAGATGTCTATTGCTTGAAGAGTCTGTATTTAATCATTTCTGCTCGCTGGTATTGTTCTGCTTACAGTGCATAAATAAGTGCTTCAAATAACCCCCGAGTGCCACTGACAATGAAACAAAGTATCTGTCTTATTTATCTTCCTTGCATTCTTCACTGAGGCCCCTTTATATATAAATATATATGTATTTATATATTTTTTCTATTTTCTGTTTCCACCCCTTTCTTTATTTGCTTCTGGCAATGTTTCTTATTCACTCACCTATCATCTTGAAACAGTTTGAAATTACTCAATGATGACTATAAAGCTTTTGAGATTTAGATAACCAAAAAGCACTTTCCAGTGGCAACAATCTCCAGTCTCCTGACAACTCTATTACAGAATCACAAGGAAGGAAAAATAGTATTGGACCCACTTCCAGTGAGACTGAGAAGTTGTTGCATATTTCTGGTAAGAACACACTAATACAAAATTGGGTTTGGGCTGAGTGAAAAAAATAAAAAATAAAAAAAATGTTCCTATATTGGGTCATATCAACCTTGGTCACAATGTAATTTTGGAATGTTTGCTATTGTTTCCTAATATTACAATGACCACATGGAGCATATGCTGCTGCTGTATCGTTGTTTTGTTTTTTTTAGTTGGTGCCTTCATATGGTGGGATGGTTTTTGGCTCCTATCTTCCTCTGCTAGCTAGTCAACCCACTTTTGGATTTTCTTGGTTAGTGGCAGGATTAGAGGTGTATTGCCACCACTATTGAGGCGGAGTGACCTGATGAATGCAGATGGCTCTGTAGATCAGTTGGAAATGTCTCATGCCTACTTCAGATTTCATGTAAATTTAAATAGAATTTTGAGACAATTTTACCAGACAGCTGTAGACTGTTTTGTAGCTGAAATAACTATGAATAAAAACTTCATCATCTTTATACATATTTTGATAGTAGAAGACAGATGTAAACGTATCTCGGTAATACTTTGGTTCCCCTTTACCTTTAACTCTATGAATGTCCTTGCTTTTCTTTTTTTGTCACGCCCAGTCCTGAAATTTTACCCGAACTTTGCTTGTCATTCGATACATATCTGTCATATAAAAACGTTTTTTTTTAAAAATGATTCCACATGGCACACAAAATGTCTCAGAGGGGGATAAAGCTGCATGCTATTTTTTATTTTTGTCATGCTATTTAGTAAACTATCACTGTCTTTATAGCTTACATAAACATAAAATTATACCAAAATTATATTATCTGTTTGCTAGCTGTGTGAAACTAAAGTTTAGGTGTAACTATTTGACCTTATTTGTGAAGTTCCCAAGTCGTCTGTCAAATTCAATAAACCGACTGATTCTATCATTTAAGTTCTAGATACGTTCAAGTGTATTGGGCCAAATTTATTGAATATAATAACATTCGACCATATTAAATTTCTATTGTATTGAAATGTATGAAATTTTATTTTGTACTTATAAGGCCAACTTGGAAACAAGACGTGTGTATACAGTTGGTGTTAAATGAGACTCAGGTTATTTTAAATTTCAAAGATGAGAACTAGTGAAAAAGTGATTGAAAAATGTATATGTTTGGTGTGGTCGGTTGGGACTCTGTAGAAATATATCACATATCTGTGTTCAACTAAGCCAATTTGATTCTCAGTAAGCATTTTTATATGGTATTATAGTTGTCATAATTAATATGGTAAAAAACAGGGAGCAGTGACTTGATGAAATTGCCTATTTGATATTCGTTCAATCGAAAGATTGGCATTTCAAAAACATTTTCCATTCTTAATTTAGGTAGGAATTTGCCTCCCATGTCATTGTGCATTTCTAATTAAGCCTTGAAAGCACTGGTGATGCAAGACCATGGTCTATCCTGTCCTGCCATACTTTCCAATGTTCTAATACAGTGTAATATAGCTATTATTGCGTGTTCAGCTGAAGCCATTCCCTCAGCAGCACAGTATTGTGTTCCAAGTTTAACAAGAGGGCTTTGAACTCACTTTGGAGTTGTTTCACCTAACCCAGGGGCAGGTTTGTCACCACTGCCTCATGTATCAACACAAGATAGAGAATGCCTGGGAGGGACTTTGACTAATTGGGGGGGTTAAACTGCTGTTCATGAATCTCTCGCCTCATCCTCTCAAAATAAAATGAATCTGGGCAGGTTTTCAGAAGCCAGGAAAAATTTCTTGTGACCTTAGTTGCGAGGCGTTATTCCAGGAGACATGACCGTAAACCCATCCTTCTTCTCCTAGGGCAGTTAAATACCTGCCATTGTACACTATTGTTCCGTTATTGCTGTTGTCCCTTTTTCTTTCAAGCTCAATTCTTTATTTTGGTGTATATTGTTACGCCAAAGGAGCTCTTTTTATCCTGGAGGCAAACATCAAACTAACAGACAATATCAGCTCCACAAAAGACCTCCAAACACCATTACGGTGTTTTTTTTGTTTTTTTTTTACTCTCTCATAGTCCTATTTCTGTCTTTGCCTCTTCCTTTCCTCTTTCTTGTCCGGTTTTGTGGAAAAATGTCTGAACTCTGTCTTGAGTTTACAAATCTTTAATTGCAACATATTGGACTCTTTTGGTTTAATGATCCCATGGTGTTTATATATTTGTGAAGCCCTGATTAGAACTAAAACTGAAATTTTACTTGTGAAGTGAAGAAGACATAGCCCAAAGTGCAATGAAGTCACACAAAATATAGTAACGCATACCTGGCTTTTGTATATAATCTTTTCTGTGTGAACATGTTTTAAATTCATATGCCAGCCAGCTAAGGTAACAGGTAATAAATACAGAGGCACTGTGATAAGCCAACATTTCAGAGGAAGATGAGAGTTTTTTATTCCATACGAAAAAAAATAATCATAGGGGAATTTACATTCGGCACATCAATAGACCAATCCCTTCTTCTTTCAGTCATTGCATTATTCACTGTGTGTTCATTTCCTGTTGATCAGATTGACTGTTTGATGTATTCCCCTAACTTGACACAATGATGCTGATAAAACAGTGGCAAATTTACTTATTCTGGTGACAGACAGCAATTTAGCGGGAAATGAAGTTGTCTTGACTACAATGCCATATTACACACACACATACACACACCCTGGCAAATAACCTAGTTTAAATAATCACCGCCATTCTCTGTTTAAATGATTTTTATACCCATTTCGAAGGAAGCCTTTGATGTGATAATAATAATTCCTTGCCTGTGAGAAGGAGGTGGTGAGAAAGTGGAAATTATTTCAGTATTAGGATGTCAGTCAATCCTCTACCACACCTAGCCCCCTTATTAACTGGTAATGATACAGCTACTACAGCTACTACACTGCCTTCAGTGCTTTAGCGTGCAATACATTTGATTTCAAAGATGTTGCGGGATGCTTTAATCTTTTTATTACTAGGTGTGGAATATTCAGTGTTGTTGTTTCTGTCTTTGCTGTATCTTTCTTTAGTAGCAGGATGGATTATGTACAAGCTCATAAATCATGTATCCTGTCATTCCATCCAATAACTCTGCAAATTCATATGATTAATTAAAATAACAATCTTAATATAGTAGTTAAAAGCCAACATTAAAATAGATTTTCTGTCTCAGCCTTTCTTATGAACTTAAAGCACTGCTTACACTTCCCAAATGTATTTTTCTTTAAAGCTTCAACTGAGTTTGAAGACCATGTCCTTGTTGGTCCCCAGTATAGTCAAATTCACAGTCTGTTTTACATAGCACAATGCCCTTATACATGATTTAAAAAGCTTTCACATACCATGCACATTAGGATAATGGAAGGAAGTGATAAAACTTTCAGTAGCATTAACATGTGATGCATAAAATGAAAGAATGAGTGAAAAAAGATTTTTTTTAAATGAAATAAAAAAAATGACCTTTTGGACAGAGTTTTCATATTACAAATGGATGAATAGGTCATGTAAATTATGTATTATTAATTTACTGATCTCATTTATTCAGTTTTTTTTAAATAAATATAGCATAAGAATAGAAATGTTTCCAATGATTTCATCAGAATGTTGATGCAAATTCTTGCAGCATTTTTTTAATTCATCTGCTGGTGTTATAATACAAATTTCTGAAACACACATTACAACTTTATTTCAACAAATGTTTCATTTGGAATCTGAAGTTCCCCTTTCAAGGATTTTTAGCAATAGTGGACTTAATTAGCAGAATTAGATTACAATTACAATTCAGTAGACTTCATCAATACCCAGACAGATATTTATAATATCATCATATCTTCCACACAGCTGAAAATCAATATGAAAACAAATGATAATATTTTTTTTCTCTAATAGGTGACAAGGATTTCTGCCATTTTAAATGATAGTATGAGAATTTGACCTGATTCCCATTTTATAAGGTGACTCTCCTCAGTTAAAACTAAACTTCTCAGTGTGTGTGAACTCCTACGCTGTAATCCCTACAAGCATTAGTACTTCATTTAACGTAGTAGTAGTATCCTGATTATTGATCTGCTGTAGCTTCATTAGCTGGGAACTGACATGCCAGATTGATGTCTCTTTAAACCAGGTCCTGGTCAGGGATACCTGGGGAATCACACTATTGACTCAGGAGTGTTTGTGCTGCTATGCCTCTGGAGACTTTGTGTTAGCTTTAATGGGATCCATCAATTCAGCTTTCCTCTTAATTATTGTTTTACCAATCACAATAGGCTACAACATCTCACCTTTTATTTTCTATTTGTTTTTTATTGCCTGTAAAACTAATTCAGTACTGGTTTCTATCCCTGTAATTTACAGTGTGGGATTTGTTTTTGTTCCTACATCTAAAAGATGAAACTTCCCTTTTCATTATACTTCCTAATGACAACGGAGAGCGTTACATTTAAAAGTTATTTCCATGTGGATAATTCAGAAATCCAATTTTAACATCATTAATCTATGAAAAAGCACTTTCTTCCAAAAGAGTGCACACAGAGTTTGAAAGCATGTCTTTCTATGTGACACACAAATGACGGTCATACACTTGAAGCTGGAAGCCTGTTGTTGTTGGTCTTAATGTTGTCTTTGATTTTTATTTGGTTCAACACACAATGACAAGAGGAAGTTTGAGACACATAAAAGCACAACCTTGCAGACCTTCAAGTTCACCTTGTTAGGTGGGGGGAAGGGTCTGGGCTGCTTCACATGATTCTGAAAAGCCATTTTGAAGGAAGGGAGGGAATGATAGAGTGATGGAACAAGAAGAAGAGAGGGGGAATTAAGTGATCTTGGTACATGATGAAAAGGAATGCTAATGTTAAGTACATTGATCAGGTGCTCCGCCATAGCCAACCCACCCTTTGCCCCTTACAATATCAATACATTGAAAACATCATTTGTATCAGCAGCTGTTTCTTTAATTAAGATCTGGCCCAAATCTTTGGTATTGATCCGTGCCATTACCTTATCGACATTGTCTCGCCAAGCTGACTCAGTGGCTTTTCCTCTATTGAAATGACCTGGCTTAGGGGTACAAAGTGCACCGCTGTATTATGTCATATAAGCGGACCCACGTCTTTGTCTGATGTCCACACGAGGTATTCAAGGTAAGTGGTACAGACCAGTATTGACATCCGTTTGCGTCACTTAACGGAATTAAACATGTGGGAAAATGGCCTGCAAAGCTGGGGGTCTTGAGGGACTTGCACATTTAAATCTGGAAACCTTGTTTAGATGCCTTGTATATTACAACAGTGACATGGTCAGAAGTATTATTAAAAAAGCAGAACATATGGGTGTTTTTGAAGTTATAGATTCAACAAACAGTAAAATGTCCACTACTGCATTTTCATTTCCTCCTGTTATTGCTCTTCACTGCTGAGTCCTCTGACATATTCCCCAGAGTCTTAACAGTTATTCCTCAGGAAAAAGTCCCCCATACCTACATTCAGTGTGTAGTATTTACTTCATCATCATTAAGAATCTATCCAACAGTCATTACAGTGATTGATACTGCCATTGAAACCTCGCAGACATATTTTCTATATGTAATATCCCTTTACTTGGATCTCTATGCTGTCTAATTGAACAATGACACACTTTCTCAGGATGTGTTATCTTTGAGAAAAACTCATCCCCACATCAGCCACCCCTCTCCTTCCTTCAGGCCCCATTTCCTCACCCTCTCGTCTTTTCCGCCTTTCTTCGAGGCATCTGCAGAGCTGCCTGTTGTCTCCTCCCCCATCCAACACCGCACATGGCATGCATGGTACAGGAAACGTTCCTGAATCCACAATGCTTCGCATGTGCCTCAGGTAAGGTTTTTGAAGAGCCTTCTGCCGCAGCGTCCGCCTTGCAGGCAGCCATCAGCACTCGAGCAGCCTGCTTTCTGCTGAATACCACCAGTCAATCCCACTTGTCTCACTGCATGAAGCAGTCCAGCATCCACCCACCTGATAAAATACACAACTGCCCCCTCCCTCTCCAAGCCCCTGAAGTGTTAAATTTGTTTCTCCCAATTCAACCCCCCACCTACCCCTGCAGGAGCACCCCACATTACACCCCTGAAAAACCCCCAAGAAGAGTATTTATTTATTTTTCTATGGGTGAAAGGATCGGTGGAGGCTTTGCATCTCCATGGGCATTTTGAACAACGCCTGCTTCTCTCCGATTGCAACCACCACAAACAAATCCAATAGCCACTGCTAATCTGATCATCTCATCCCCAGCACTTTTCATGCTGGGTTCCTCCCTCAGAACCCCTTGTACTAGTTCCAGTCTGGGAGTGTGTGATAAGACACTGGAAATTTAGTCATCATCTTCCGCGCAAAGGAGCTCAGAGGAGGGATTATGATATTCCTATAACCTTACATTGGATATGGACAGGGGCAGCTCCTAGTGCGGATACAATCCTGTACATAGCTGTCTGTCCAGCCCTTTTTCGCACAACCCAATCCACCGCCTGTTCCCTTTTAAAGGTTGACTTTACAAGATTAGTGCACGCTGCCGTCATCATGTTAGCAGAGATAGCAAGGAGAAAACATAGTGTTTACTGTTGTTGAATACATTCTGCCACTCTGATAAGAGGGTCAATAGAAATAACTATTAATTCAATATTTTTTCCTGTGAATTGGTCCGTGAATCTAAGAATGCATAAGTGGAAATGAATATGTCAGATATGTTTACTCTGAATAGTAGCTTTAAAAGCATTATGATTGGCCTGCTCAGATAGATTGAGTACTTGACAATGCAATGGGATAAATCTTTGTACTGAGAGATTTCTAGCAGATGATTCCAAGTGCTTGCAACACACAAAAATGATGGATGAGATTAAAATCATTCTCATTCCCTACAGATCTAATTCGGCTCAGGTTGGCACATTTAGATATCTCCACCACAAAGATAAGTACTGAGATGACTTTTTGGCATTTGAGGGTGCCAAACAAATCAAAACACCACATTCGCATTTCGCAAGCATGTGTCTCATTTAGCTTGGCAGTTGCATATGGATGCGTGTGCTTGCTGTGTAATTATTGTGGATATTATTCAGGATAGATTTTGGCAGGTCAGCAATATCCAGTTTCAGTGGTCTTTGCTACATTTTCAATATTTTAAGATGTCTCAGTATCCTTTGGTTGAACTCACAGGAGCTGCATCAGTCACTCCCGACTCAAACTACTGACACCTTCACTCTCATTTATCCAGCTATTTAGACACAATGGAATCACAGACCTGGAAAAACACATGTCACTGTTAAACAGAGAGAACTTGAAAACTGGCTTGTGCTGTGAAGTTTGCTTGGAAGAGTAATGAGGGAATATTTTCACTCTCCTTTAAACAAATAGGTTCTGGATGTCTACTTCTGGCCATCATGGACCTCTCAAGAAAAAAATGCTCAGAGATCTTCTAAGTAATGTTTTTGCCCGTATAGTAGTCACATTATAAGTGAAGCCAAATCAGAAAGAAAATAAATCTTGGATGCAACAGTGTTACTCATGGTAGATATTGGGAGGCCTCTGGCTCAGATTTTGCATTGTGATGGACGCACTGAGCGGCGTCAGAGGCAGGTAATTACAGTATGTAGCAGCTGCTCTGTAGAGCAGCTCGTTGCCGTCACATGCATCACACTTCGCTGTCTTTTCTTAAAAAACTACTAAGCTGCGACTAATCATGAAAAGAATGCCAAGATGCATCTCAGTCCATTAGCAGAATGGTGCTTGCACTGTAGCATCCGTCAAACATTATAATAGCCAGAGCAGTGCTGCTTGGTTTGTTTTGTCACGTTTAAAAAGTCTATGTTAGACTTCTTTGACAGATATTGTCAAATATTCATTAAAATGCGTTTGAAATGTTTTGGCTGCATGTTTCAACACCAGCATTTTTCTGTCTTATTCTATTTCACCCTTCCTAATTCTCTCTCTACTAATTCCTTGCAGTGTAGTTAGTTCACATTTTTTCAAGTTCCTGTGATACAGAGCCACTTGAAGTCAGATTAAATTAGGGCAGGGCCGTCTCGCTAAGATCCAGAGTGACAGAGATGTCCCAGGCTACAGGAAGCGGCAGTTACAGTTCCAACACCACCAACCCCCAGCCAATCCAGCCCCCGCACTTCCCACATCTCCCATCAATATTTCATTAGGTAACCTTAGAACCAAAGTGTAAGTGAACACACACATGCACGAGTGCCCATGCACGCACACACAGGCCATTTTCCTCACTCTCCTGCACACGCCCTATTCTTTCTCCCCTCTTACAGCCGTAAAGGTTTGCTGAGTTTCCGTCTAGCCAGACGTGCCCCCCTCTCTCCAACCTCTTGCGACTCCTCTTCCACTTCCTTCTCATGGAAGATTTAGCTTCTATTCATTTATCCTCATTCAGGTTGACAAAAATCAATCATTTCATTCTCTCTGGATGGCTACCCATTAAGAATGAGGACAGCAACTGAAATGAAATACACATTTGCCTTAGCTGATCCCCTTCTATGATAGATTTGTGCAGCTACAAATGGGTGTAGGTAAGGTTTCTGAAGTCAAAATGGAAGTGTTTGTACTATATGTCTTCTAATCACCCTCATTGCACAGACACCACAACGTTGATAACGTTCTTATCTCAAAGTAAATGCATGGTGAGTTGTCGACTGTGCTAAGTCAACTGTGTCATAATAGAAGCAGGCTATGAGTCACTTTTTCAAACAGCATTTAACACCTTGTCAAAAGCCTACTGAGACTTAGGGGTGGAAACATGTGTGGCTAATAAAATAAGATCTATTTGTAAGGGAATTCAACTTTATTAGACATTCAGGGAAGATGGAATCAAGGCCTGGAAGTATGACTTACAGATGCTGGGAGCCAAACTGAGAAGAAAGTAAGACTTCACGGTTAATTGGTGCGAATTTCAGCCACATAATGTCCCTAAAGTGTTTTGTTTGGTCCGTCCATATGAAAGTACGACTTTTGGATTTTTATATTCAAATTTTAATGGAATTCAAAGGCTTTTATTATGATAGTTAAATAATCAAGATCATCAAAAAAATATAGTGATGATAAATCATATCCCGCTATTTTTATCAAATGTACCATTCAAGTGTCTGAATATATCCTTCCTCAATAGTTCTTTATTTCCCAGGCTCACCAACCACGTCCACATTCCACCAAGGTGACAATATTTCAATTTGAATAAAACCAAGCCCTATCCATTGGACAAAGCTTTGAAAAACATGCCTCACGTACACTCAACATTGTTTACGGGTTGAAAATAAAATAGGTTTGGGAGGTATCACTTGAAATAATGTATAAAAGTGTTATTACTGTCAGTAAGCTACATGTGAAATGTTCAAGTTACCATACTGTTTTTCATATTATTTTTCTGTCTTTATATATTCATGGCTTCCTGATCTTCTGAATCACTGATGCGTGAATTGTCAAAAGCTGGGATTAAATAAAAATAGCTATTGTTGAAATACGTATTATATTGAGCCACGCTTTTGAATCAAAAATGTTATTTCATCTAGCTTATGCCCATAATTTATCTAAAAATAAGAGTATGTCCATACATAGTAGGTCCCATTTTTTCTGCTTTCTATAATATTAATTTCTTTCATTCAAAAGGCCGCTAAATTCCACTATAGGATGAAATACAACCTGTATGAGAAGACTCAATGACAAAAGGGAACAGAAAATTGGCTGGGACCCACACCTTCTTGGAATGACTAAGCTGTAGTGATTCTTTTTTTTCTCGTCCAACAAATGACTGCAGTAGTCGACAAAAGGTGTTGATTCAGAGGGCAAATTAAGCCTTGAACAGGCAAGATAATGTGCCTGTGATCAATTAACACAGACACAAGGTGTACTGGTTTCACTTTGAAACTTTCAGGGCCAGCCAACGGGCCCCTTTGTGCCTTTCAGTTGAACAGCACTAATCATTTCCGTGGCTTGCTTCTAAAGGCAGCCTTGCTCTCAGTGTATGGATGTTGCCTGGGGACTCTCCCCAGGCAACAAACTGACTAGTCAAACATGCTCACAGCAGTCCTAATCTTACTCTAGGACATTGACTTGACATGAAAGGCATTATATCAATCTATCTATCTTTAAATGCCCTGCATTATTGCTTTACTTTTCAGGTTTCATCATTTAAATTTTGCTACAAAAGAAAAGAAAAAGCTCTTTCACAACTGTATGAAGGATGAACTCCAGCAGATTTAGCAGATGCATTATTTAATCTCTGCTTTACTCATCTGTTCAGTTTAATGTAAACAGGATGAACGGTTTATTTTAATGCAAAACGGGCTTCTCAGTTAATGGCATGTTCAAAATCTGCCCATAAAATAACTTTTCAAAAGAGAGTGCCAGTTCATTGTTGGCGTAAGGTCATTTCATTATCATGTGCTTTACAAAGATGGAAAGAAATATAATATTTAACATTTAAAATGTCAGCAAAATGGCTATATTATATGTTTAAACCTGCCGTTTCACTCATGAGCTGATTAGGGGCTGAGGTGCATTAGAGCATGAACTCCACAGGGTTATACATTAGACAAGATATTGAACTGGGCGTAAAGCTTTACATACAGTAGGTTCAGTCAGCTTACTGTCACTGTGTTTTCTTACACACCAAGTGTGTAAGAATTAATCTTGTTTGAGACAGAATACGTTGGCATAACAGCCAGGCTTAGGTGGGAGGCAGATGATGATATATCTATGAAAGTGTGAAGCTGAAGTAATATGATGTACCTTATAAAAGCTGGCTCCACTGTGAGGGAGTGCCTTAATCCCCCCTCTAAACCACCCTCTCCATCTCTGAGAGCAGCTGATTTTGCTCTGCTTTGAATCCCCCTCTCTCCTGTCTCCCTTTGGTTTGTCTTGAAGAGAGGGAGATATCTGCTGCTACTATTTTCTTTTAGATTACCTGACTGATGGGCCTCTTCAAAGCACATCATCCTCACCATTTGGATCATGACAGATACAAATCACGTATAGGTGTTGGGGCAGAAGATAGTTCTCATAAAACACCATTGTCTGACATTATGTCAGGGTGGAGCCATTTGTGTTATAAAGAACCTCCTAAGCTGAGGATTTAGCATTTGTTTTTATAATTTGGAAATGCTTGAGTTTCAGAATGGAAAAGCCCTCATGTATGTCTGGTGTGAGAATTGAGGAGAAATTCAATCCACTCTGTAACCATGGCAGTAAGACCAACATAAGCGTTTCAGTGCATGACATGTGTTCCCACAATGTAAAATGCGGTGTTACTCTTGGCTATAACAGCCTTTTCTCAAGAAGAGAGTAAACAAACGCATGCTTTTCCGACAATTTCTTGTTAAACGCAAGCTAATGATATTATATGGAACCTATGGCTTTGGTGAAAGTATTACATATCGGGGCTTGAATGTATCATGCCGTGGATTATGGTCCAGCCTCTGGAGGACCAAAAGCCACGTTAACTCAAATTACCAAATTTGAACTTAATGCACAACCGCCCCACGCCCACCTAACAGGGTTTCAGTATTTTATACATTATAATCCCTTATTCCCCACTTTCAAAACCCTCTTTCTAGCCCCTCCTTTGCCGAGTGACTATTAGGTTATTGAGAAATTCACCACAGATGTCATCCTTAAGATGAATGTCTCCGTTCTGATGTGTGAGGAAAGGAATCTGAGCATAGCCTGAAAGATGATAGTCAGGAAAAAAGAAGGGAATGGTCAGCTGTGAAAACACAGGCAACATAAGATAAGAGGCTTGCGCTCGGTCCATTTCATACAGAGCCCAATCTGAAACCTGGAGGAGTTTGTGGGCCCTAAAATAACTGAAAGTACTAATTATTTCTACCTACTGCTGCAGACAGAGGAGGGGTAGGCGGGGGGGACAGGACGGGACATTACTTCATATAAGCAAAGTACATACTATTGCCCAAACAAACTGAAAATACAAATAAACAATTTTCCTTGACTTTTATTCTTTGTGCAGACATTGATGGATTTTCATTTTGTTTCATGTTACAGTGAATGTTGGAAAAGCGTTTGATCCGCCAAAGGTGCCTGGTCACATAATCGGACTTGGAGACAGTTTCTGCAGTATCCCTTTTTCAATGAACAACGGCTTAAAATGTCATCGATATTTTAGACGGGCATTATCACCTGCTAACAGTCCCATAGATATGCTTAATAGATGCTCTCCATTTCCTACTCAAGTAGTGAGTAGTTAATGTCTATTTTTATAAATGATGTATGCTGAGCACCTTCCCATTCCAATCCACATTTCACAACTGAAAGGTTGAGGCTATGTAAGGAAGGTGAGGAGCATTCATTGAGGACACTAAGCTTTGTGCCCTCTCAGGAAGAATTATTTCTCACTTTCTCTGCAGTATATGGACTGTTCATTTTTTACATTTGTTTTGGATTCTAACTTTTAATTTTCAGTCACATTAAATTGTGTTTGGGCATAAATAGTGAAGTTAAATTTAGTTTGCAAAACTACTTGAAAAGATCATGGTTTGTGTTAGAATTGAACTAGTGTTCAAAGACTAATTTCTTCTATCTGTACAAAGGTTTTCTTCCATTTGCTCAAACTACACATATGCTTATTTACACAACCACAAGTCCTCCCACCCTACATAATCTGAGTAATTTTTTTCTGTAATCAGCATGAGAGGTGAGAACCTTCTGGTCTCTGAGAGGATAATTATTGAGTAATGGCAAAATGCCACTGATAAAAGTCATATAATAGAGTGAAATGTTCTGAGAAAGTGCAAGTGTCAAAGCACTAATGGTCAATCAGTGGTTGTGCAGATTTCCTATTGACTGTCTAATTCAGAAATAGGCAAGTTTACAGGTTTTGCAGGGTTTATGGTGCGTTCCAGTTGTCTCGGAATTCCGAGCGGAAGTCGGTTGGTGACGTCATTCCGAGGTAAACAGCGTTCCAGTTGCACAAACTCGGAAAAAATGGATCCTCCAGCAAAGCT
>JAVQJG010114777.1:0-34703 GCA_036024015.1 Craterocephalus amniculus | reverse complement strand
AAAATACCAATATTCGATTTTTCTAACAAAAAATGAAAATCTTAAAAATATGAAATAAAAAAATCCTAATTTGATATTTTTATTTAAAAAAATAATTATGAAATGAAAAAATCCAGATATCTGATTTTTTAACAAATACATCTGTTTTAAAATTGGGAAATAAAAAATCTCAATATTTGTTTTTTTCAATTCAATTTTCCCACCCCAAGCACAAGCCATCTGAAACGCTGCAGAGGCGAATATTTGCATGGCTGAAATCACTGCAGACAACCCTCTATTCAGCAGGAGCAGGTGTCCCAGTGTGTGCTCTGACTTCACAAGCAGGAATTAATCTCTTCTCCTCATGCGAACTCTCCTCACTCCCAACACGAAGCTGCTTATCATTTATCAAATCAAGCACCGCAGTAAAACGTTTGATCTCATTTTTAAGCTGCACGTCGGCATTTAAACTGAGCTTAGTAAAAAAGGAATCTCTCAAGCCCTATTTAATGACTTAGCGTGATGCTTCAGATTAAAGGTGATTAAAAAAACGAGTGTGTGTCTCATACCTGGCTGAGGAGCTGACCATGAAAGATGGTGTTGACCACGCTGAGCACCTGCTTGATGAGTCTCTTCTGCGTCTGCGGGACGCCAGCCGTGGTGGTGTGCGTGCCGGTGCTCTCCAGCTCATGCTGAACCTTATCCAGCAGCTCACACAGGAACTCCTGAGCGTCCTGCTGAGCGTAGCCCCTGAAGGCGGGGATCAGCTGCCACACCGAATGGAGCATGGCGAAAGGCGATACCAGCGCCCATTTGCCAGACCACATGACCTGGAACAAGGTGTGTAGCTCGTGGCAGAGGGAGATGTGCTTGGAGCTGGGCTCTTTGGGTTGGATCAGCTCCATGCTGCGGGCCCGTGAGGCCCCGCCGCTCAGCCCCACACCGGAGCCCGAGCTGCTCTGCAGTCCTTTCCTCTGAGACAGGGGGGACTGGGATGAGACCTTCCCCACCAGCTGGCCGTGGACAGCAGTAGCCAGTAGCTCCAGCGCCTGGGTTAAGTCCAGACGCAAGAAGCACTCCCTGAAAACATGCAGGTGGCTCAGCACCTGCAGGATGGAGTTCATATAACAGGTGTTTCCTAAATTCCTTAAGCCCGTCACTCCAGGCGTGACCGTGGGACGCCTTTTGAAGGGCGAGCCGGGCTGTTTGGTGATCTGCCTGCGGCGCGCGGGGGTTCGGCTGCTGCGCGGTGTTGCTGACGGCGTTTTGGGTCTTGATTTGGTAGCGCAGCAGCTGCGCCGGGGTCTGGAAGGCGGCTGGACCGTTTTCTTTTGTTTGGCTTTCTTCGAGGTTGCAGCGGTGCGGCTTCGAGTCCGTGCCCTGCATCTTCGAGGAGGGGGTGCACGAGTTTTGGTGCGTTCCCGCTTAGAGGTCGGTGTTGTGATTGCAGTTTCCGCAACTTTCTGGCTTCTCCGACGCAAGCGGCGGCTCTTCCGTAGAGGAGCATTCTCCAGCTCCTCCTGTAGCTGCCTCTTCAGAGCGCGCCTCCTCTCTCTGGCCTCCCTTTTCTGTTCCTCTTCCGCTTCCCTCTTCCTCTCTTCTTCTTCCCTCTTCTTCCCGCATTCAGTCAGGCCGAACCAAAGGCGGAAGATGCGTCCCATGAGCGCCCGGCGGCGGTGCCAAAGGGCAGTAAACATTCGGTCCTCGTCTCGAAGCTGCAGCTCGCTGGCGCCACACGGAATGAGGGCATCCGATGTGGCGCTAGACGAGCGGAGGGTGCGCCCACTGCGGGTTGTAACCTCATAGTTCTGGCTCTGGATGGCGCTGAGCGTGCTCCGAAGCAGCTTGAGGTCTCCGGTGGTGTTATCATTGAGAACATAGTCATCACACAAGTAACAAAAAACATACAGTTCGTTAACCTCCATGGCCAGTGGGTGGCGCTGCTGCTGGAAGTGCTGCAGGGCATGCTCCTCGATGTAGCGGCCGCACGCCACGTGCGCGCAGCCCAGGCAGGCCCACACAGACTCGGTGGTGTTGCAGTCGACGCAGTGCCACATCTGTGGGTTGAGGATGGAGTGGTCCGGGGCCAGCCGCAGCCGCCCCACATGCTTACACCTGTCCATTACACACACCTGCCGGCCGAGCTGGCTCGCTGGCTGTGTCAGCCAATTACTGCCCGCGTGTGCGTGTAAGGCTGAGTGCGTCTGTCAACGTTTAACGCTGGCTTCATATCACCATGATGACCATGGTGATCCGGGGAACGGAAGCCTCCCAGGGCATGGCGGTGTCGTCTGGATGGAAAAAAGCAACAACAAATAAGGAAACTGGTGTAAAATTGCATCATGCATATTGTTTTATACAACTTCATGTAAAAAATGTGAAGTTTAAAATGACAAAAAGTACATCCAATTTCATTTTACATTACGCAGGAGAGCTTTAACCCTTTAACTTTCCCACTAAGAAAAAAGCAAGTGAGAAGCAAGTGAGTTTCTTTGCATTTTCTCTTTTCTTTTGAACCAGAAAAATATGAATGTTTTTTTTAGCAAATAGTTAAGGTAGAAGTTAATTATTAAAAATAATGACAGTGAAATGGTCAAAATCTGAAACAGCAACAGGGTAACAAACTCTTTATTTTGGTATAAAATGCCCAAACCACTTGGTAGAGATGGTTCAGGCAGGTTCATTTCCTCATTTCCTCACTGAAAAATTTGCACTACCAAATGAAAGAGCAGAATGACAAAGGGTTAATGCTGCAAACGCATCAAACCAAACCATAAAACTTTTCACTCGAAGCTGCTGACCTCCAGTGACTGTTTAATGTACAGTTAACTGGAGCAAACTGACAGCTGGCCAGCAGACTTAATCGTCTCCTCACAGGAACATAGTTTGTCAATAAAATAACTAGTTAATAAATGAGTAAAATCTGCTGTTAAAGTCAACGTAGATTTTTATTGTAAGGCTGGATGTAAAAACCCTTTTTTCCTTAAACAGTAACGCATTGAGAAAACGTCATGGTTAGTCATGCTTACAGGATCAATGACTTCAAAGCGGCAGTAAATCTAGTTTCATTTTAACCACAAGGAATTAAGTCTCAGGGGTTTGAAATGTGCAGGAGAAACTGTGAAATTTAGATGTAAAATAATTAAATCGCTAAATCTAAATCCACCAACCAGTCTGGACACAACCTCTCCTGCTTTATTTTCACACCCCACAGGGCTGCTGTCCTTCAGGGGGAAAAAAGTGAGGATCCCTGAGCAGGCTTGAGTGTTATTAACCCCAACCCACCAAAGCAAAGAGCAAGATAACTCAACAAAAGGGGGTTCTGAGCTTCCAAAGTGTTCACGCTTTGTCTGGGTAGAGGACTTCCTCTGAGAGGGGAAATGAAAAAGAAGAACCAAAGGGAAAAACACTCCTAGGAAATACCCTTGGCAAGAGAGCGAGACAAATTGTGGAGAAAGTAAGTAGGTTTCTTCACATGCTGAGCTAAAATATTGTTTTATGGTATTTAAGCTTAACTTGAAAATGTCCATTTTCTAATTAGTTAACTTCTTCATACTTTACTACTTCTGTTTATGATCATTATTGGCTAGGTTAAAGTTGAAAAAAAATGGAGAAAACAAAACAGTGAGCTTTAAAAATATAACAAACTTTTAAAAATACATTTTTCTGCTTCACTTATGTTACATCAGATGTAAACAGCTTAATCAAATCACTCAAATTGTGCAATATTTCTATTAAAATCAGAGTGAATTAAAGACAAGCCAGTTCAAAAAACTCTGAACATATCTGTATGCACAAGTCACAATCCCCTTGATTTATCTCACGCCATGTATTTAGCATTAAAACAGTATTATTTTTTTCACATTGATGAGTCATTATTCAGATTTTCCAATACATAAACACCAGAGGAGCCACACTATTAATAGGTTCAGTATATTATATGAGGATTTATAATCTGTTATTAATGTGCTGTTGCTTCATTTAATGAACTATTTACTAAAAATAAGTTTGTTGGATTGCCCAAGTCAGAGCAAACCAGTTTGTTTACCAGTTCTAGTGAAGGAGTGGGCGTGTTTATTCAATAGTATTCATCAGATCGTGCTGCCATGAGTGCAGCAGCTGTGATATGAATACGATCTCGTTGCTGTCAAGTATCCAAAACTGATCCTGTGGAAGTGATAAACACTTAGCTTAATCTGTAAATCACACCAATGTGAGCCTCCCAGTGCTGTCATGTTAAGCAATAACATTCATTAAAAATGCACCGAATTCATCTTATCTTTCCACCACTGCTTATCAATTCCGAGCTTTAGAGACAACACGCCTGACTTCACGTTTAGAAAAAGATCGTTATCTTGCATATTTCATATCGCCATGAGTCTTGGGAGAGTTGATCCAGAGTTTCTGATGTCAGCCAAGTTTTATCAGAAAGTAAGCGCGCGTTGCCTGGCTTGTCCTTGTGGCTGCATGGTCCGGATTGTTTAGTTACCACTCATCATTCCGTTGACACTTAGGTAAATGAGCCACAACTAAACACAACCAGCACGGCAAGTCAGCCAACAAATTGCACGATACAACCTCTGAACTGTAAAGGCTGTGGTATTTTATTCAATCAACTCAAAAGGTGTTTTTTTCCCCCTCATGGCTAACGTTAGTTAGCAACAGGCTAACTTGTTACTGATAGCTATGAGGATTACAAAACACTAAATTGTTCCAAAATAAATACCAAACCTTTCCATATACTTAACAGGATAATTATTAAATAAAAATAAAAATCCAAGTAGAGCATCCACAATCTCTTGCGGTTTATGCTATTTCCATTATTTTTAATCTGTTTATTTAAGAGATTAATAAACCTTAGCCGTCCTTGCTGCTAACATTAGCCTAGCATGCTAACTAGCATTAGCCTACTATGCTAAAGCCGATAATCCCAACAAGTTCATGCATAAGCCGGAGGACGACTTCTACCTTTAGGCGCCAACCGGCGGGGTGTGTTTCAACGAGAATCAACGTCTGTTCAATTACACTTTAATAAACATGCAATGAAAGATTAATTGTAAAAGAAACCAGCATACCAAGCCTCTCCTTCACGGCAGTAACTCCTCTGTTTCTAAAATGATCGCCATCTTGTCAGTCCTTGTCGCGTGGTGTTGGCTCGAGCGCCTCCTCGATACGTGACGTTGTTGTTGTTATTGTTTATCATTAATTCTGAAGGTGTTGATCATCTTTTTATTCAATATTTTGTTAATATTGAATTTCATATTTGTTTGCTATGCGTCTGTTATTTCATTTTCAGAAAAAGATCATTAGTGGCTACATCTATTTAAAGTAGATTACAGTTAGACATTTGTGGAATAATCCACTTTGGGATGTTGCATTACTGCACTGCGCGGAGTTTATTAGACTATTTCATACAATTCATCTGTAATCAAGTAACTGGTGTAAGTAACATCTAGAGTAACTAACTTCAAAATAATCAAAATTTTCAATATAAAAATCAGTGCACCGCACTCATTACTAAATGTGTGGCAGTGCCACTTTTTGCCACTAGAGAGAAGAGTTGCACCAACAATACTCCAACATCATCCCAGGGCACAGCAGACCAGCAGATCTTAATCTTCCTCAAGGGTCCAAAGCAGAAAGATTAACAATTTAGTAAATACTTTGGGCAAAGAAATGTGTAGAATAATGGACAAAACAATGAACAAAGGAAACAGGGAAAACGATGCACTAATAGACTAATGATAGAAGAAGCAGATGTGTGATCAGAAAGTACGTGAATAGATTGGATAAGTAGCCAGTATGAACTGTTTTCTAGTGTTCTTTCTTTATGACAGCTGGAAGGGGTCCCAAGCCCGTCTGTGACCTTGGACAGGATGAAACATGAATAAAAGCTTAATGAAGTCAGTCCTCCTGTATTTACCCAGATTTTTTAAATTAATTTTTAAAATGTTCTTCTTACTTATGCTCTATTTTAAATGGGAATATTGGACCATTTTACAGTGTTAAGAGTTTCCAGACACTCCATTCTATGTGATGACAGTGACCACCTCATTATGCAAAAACTCTAATTTTATCTCATGTTAGAGAATGTAAAAAGGGGGTTAGATATGCCTGTCTTAATACATTTATCTGCAAAATGACATACAATTCTTGTATATTGCATATTCCCCTTCCTTATAACCAAAGGGACAAAAGCAAAGTGTGCAATAGTTTCAAATCACTAATCTAAGACTTTTAAGCGGTTTTGTTTTCCTTCTGGGGGTTTTTCCATTTGACTCAAATGTTTGATTCAAATGTTCCTTAAGTTAAAAAATCTAAGAGAACAATGAGGGTTTTCCAAGCATTTGGCATGGATCATTTTAACAGACTTCAACTGTGTGTGGAAGTTTTAATTTCTTTATAAATTACCAGCAAATGCAGAAAAAATGAGTGCAGCAGTTTATTGAAACATGCAAACTTGAATATAAGTGAGTATCAGGCAAAAGCAGAGACTGCATTATTCTCAGTTGGGCTGGGAAGTCAATATTTCATGAACAATCTTGTAATTTCTTTAGTTTACAGGAATGGTTCTCCAGGTTTCTTTGACTTTCCAAAGATCTTCTTTTGGGTGTTTGCTTTTTCAGATTATCTCACTCTGCTTTATTATTGTTGAGGTCTGGACTATGGAGATTTTTCATCACTCAGACCCGTTTCCACCGACTTTCAGTCCAGTGTTTTGTTTGGGATACGTCAGCCTTTTCTGCCCTTCCTAAAGGAATGACTTCTCACCAGTCACCTTTTTATAGAGATAATTTCTGATGAGGTTTCGGCCAGCAGTAGATGGATCAACTAAACGTCCAGATGCATCTCACAGGTCCTTTGTCAGGACTTTCCTGATTTATTGAGGACATCAGTTCCAGATACTGTACAGTTTTTTATCAAACACTTTTGTTTGGTAAGAAAATCTGGTTTCTTTTAAGCAAACTATGAAGAAATGAGGTGCAGCTACAGATTTTATATACAAATAAACCAGACAAAGAATCATTGCATTATGTTTGCCATTTCAACAGAATAATTGCATTTAGGCCTTTTTCAGCCAGAGTGTGAACTTCCCAGTCTCAGATAACTTAATCATCCGACATTAAGCTTCTTCTCTGCCACTTTTACAGATCAGGTTTTGTTTATTATCTACCTTTTGTCTCTGAGGGTCTCCAGTAAATGCTGGTGTAGGATGCAGGTGCAGCAATCCATGCTGGTTAATGAGGGCTGCATGGTGGTAGTCACTATAGATCCTATCAATGTTAGCCATTATTTTCTTTTAGAAACCAACATTACACCATCTGCATCACAGATTTTTGTCTAATTTCTGACCTCAACAGGAAACAAATCATTACCACGCCAGATTATGCTCAGATATATTACTATAAAAGCAAAAGTTTGGCACGTGTATAGAGAGGCCTATGAACTTAGGTTATTGCAAGACTATGAATTCCTCTAGATATTAGTTATTTCTCATCAGGCCAGAGCTCAAAGGCAGGCGTAGAGTTTCATTCAGGAAATTGTGGCTGAAGGGAAAACTTAATCAACACATGCTCCCTGATTGCATGAGAAGAATCCCTCTCATGTACTGATTAGTGGGGAGCTGATCCATACAAGCCTCGTTAAACCCCCTCTGAACCGCTTGAGTGTCGCTACACTGGTTTGTGTGCGTGTGTCGTCAGGCCAGTGGTTTTTGTGAGATTAAGGGGCGTTTGTGAGTGACTTAGAGAAAGAGGTACATGTTGATTTGCCATGCGATGCCTACGAATCATTTGATGTTTTTCTCCCTGAATGTCCCCGGGCTTTTACTACCATCATGTCCACACATGCAAACTCTCCCTTCCTCCCTCCCTGTCCTTTTCCTCATAAACAGCTTATTTAACCTCTGAAGTTGTCAACAAATCTGTAGTTCACTTCATCACCAGAAGTGTCACCCAGATTGATTATTCCAGACACTTACGGCTTGAATTAACTCTTACTTTGCTGCTTCTTATGACGTAGGGAGATAGTTACAAATGTGATCGTTCTCATGAACCCTTGTTTTCAGCAAGCAGGCTAATAAAGCTCACTGTACTCTACCTCTCCAGCACTAAACAGGAAGATAACAAGCCACCAGCTGGTGCGGATAGAAGCTCCTGAGCTTAACAGGCAGATGTTTTTCCCAGGAGCAGATACTGACATTTGTTCTTGGATTTGTCAGATAGCCAGAAATGCAGGATGACTCAGATGTTTACTGCTAGCTAAATGTGTCCAGTAAATGTGGATGATAGACTACGCCTGGAGAGCTGATTTCTGATAGGTTAAAAGTTGCCGTTTGTGTTTTAATCTTTTAAAAAAGGCAGAGCTTCACATATGTTAGTAAAGCGCTACACCCTATAACTTTTAGATGTTGCTGAGTGTAGCAATTGCTGATAACAGCACCTTTACAAGCTTGAATCAGACCTAGTATAGAAAATGGAAAGTTTCTGGCAAGTGTTTGAGTAACATGACAGACAAGTTTTTAGAAATAAGTCTTCCCAAAAAAGGCATTTGACATTTTATTACTGCTAAACACATTTACAGAAATTAAACTCAAGTGAGGCCATTACAAAAATCAATTCTACAAAAAGCACCATTAAGTTTACTACTGCAAGCCAGTAGACTACTACATCTTTGCATGTTACAATTAGCTTTTTGGAGACAAGGCTATATCGTTTACCTGAAAATTCAGCAACACAACTTAGAAAGCATTTTTAACAATTGTAGACTCAAGTGCTAAACTACAGAAGTTACATTTCTAGAGATGCATAAACACTGAAGGAGCTTTGATGGCTGGAGGGCAGGGCTCACATCTGAAAAGGACAGATTAGTTGATGTGGATAAACTCTGAAAACATAGAAACTCCCTTGCTGAGTTGTAGCCCAGGCAGGATTCAGGTTTGAGCAGGTGGAGTTTAAGGATAGATACCATCCATGGTAGAAACACTTCTGCTGTGAAGACAAGAGAAGAGCAAGGAGTTAACAGGGTAGACGTTCTACTTTCAAAATTACAATATGCTGGAAAAGTTTCAGGCAATTCAACAAAAAGTTGAAACCTACATTTGATGCACCGAGTACAGATGCAAGATTCTATTTTCAGAGGCCTGACGTTTGTATTTAAATCCATTGTTGATCAAGCAAAATTCTAATTAGATATTAATTTGAAGTTTTAATGAGACTGCAAATCTTAAATCAGCAAAATCTAAACAAAGCTGAAATATATTGATTTGCACACTTTATGTACATTTCATCTTTAAAGTGACAGGTACTACTCAGAAAGTTAGAATATCCTGAAGTGCTGCATTTCTGCAACTTAACTTCAAAGACCAAAGGTACATATGAACCAGTATGCAAATGAATATTTCAGCTTTTGCTGAGGATTGGCAGCTTCAGAAAACCTAAAAAAAAACAAAATAAGAATTTTGCTTGAAATAAAAAAAATTGACTTAATACAAAACATCAGCATTTTGCATTTGAACTTAGTACAAAAAAAAAAAAGTGTTTCACCCTTCGTTGAAGTGCCTGAACACAACTTTTCCGGCATATTCCAGTTTCCCATTAATACCTGTACAAGAACAGAGAAAAACAGTACACATCTAGGGCCAGGGTTAGCAAGACACCCAAGTCCAGAATGTACTCAGAGTTCAGGAGCAGAACTAGATTAAAAGTCCAAAAACCCACCAGCCTAGCTCTGAAAACACTCAGGGGTCAAATATCAAACTTACAGTATCCAGAGGGAAACATCAGGGCCCAGCTCAGATCCACAGACAGCTGCACCATAAAGATGGCTCAAAGGCAAAAAACATCAGAGATCCACTTCTGCTTAGAAAGGAAAGGGAACAGGTGAAGCAGGTTAGCATGACTAGGGACTGATTGCTGATTGAAGGTGACAGAGCATTACCAATTAAGTAATGGGCTCAGAAACGATGAATCTATTAAATATTGATTCTTTTACTGGCTCGTTCTTTGAGTTACATGCCTTGTTTTAATGCATCGATGATTATAAATCAGTGTTAAACGGTTTCACAAACAAAAAGAAAAACATTTCCTCTGAAAATGGTTGGACTTGATGATGAACTTTAAAATGTTGGAAGCAAAAGATAATTTAATAAACACTGGATTAAGATCTTTCCACAGTAATGAGAAAAATTAATCAATGTTAGAGTCTGATGTTAATAATGTGCAGTCAAAGACAGTAAAATCCTGACGGTGTGCATTTCTTTCTGGCACCTGGACCTCATAAAGATACAAATAAAGGTGCACACACCCTTTCTGGAAACAAGCATCTTTACAGCGTGTTTTCACAGTTTTCACTGGTTGGTAATTTTAGTGAAAGGCAGCCATTCCGGTGGTTTCACGGTGGTGTTAACGCAGCTGGATACGCTGCTGGATTTGTAGGTGGTGAAAACACAGGTGCAGGTGAAGCCAGAGGAAATGCTTTGCAGCCTGTAAACAAACACTCCTCCTGTAATTTCTGTTCCCGAGATTTTCCTCCTACCTGCTCGGCGAGGCGAGGCCGGGTGTTGGCGTTGGCTGCCTGACAGCTTCTGATGTGTAATCTGTTTTTTTATAGAGTCCCAGCATGTCATGAGTACCTGTTCTTTCTCCCGAACTGTCTGTCTGTTGTCACGTTAATCTGTGGGTTGGTCCGTAATGACTCGATGACATCAGGCTCTTGTTTGCGTGGCTGTAAAATAATCAGCAGTAGCGTCTTGATCACGCTGCTATGTCAACATCATCCTCCCTGTTCTGGCTTGCTTGTTATGAGGAGAAGCATTCCTGATCCGTGTCTGCATGCATCTCAGTGTTTTCAGGTGCAATTAAGTAAAGCCACGGAGCGCGGACGGGTTTGTGAGGAGAATGCTGAATATTTTTATATGAACTGAATCACTGATTTAGTTTCGGTGTAGTTTCCGATGCCTAAATCTTCTCATTTCCTCTTTAAGTGAATCACAACTGATGGGATAATACTGACCACATGACTCGCTTATCCAGCACACATTTCCTTTGACTTTAGAGCTGAGAGGAAATCCACTCTTAACATATTTTCTCCTTCTTGTGCTCTTTGACAAATAGTTGTAAAAGCTGGTTGGGACTTTATTAAGATGGTCAAATTTATTAAAGCAAATGTCGTCATACGGCCCATTTGATCTTTTTCTGAACAACTTGAAATATATTTTTTTAACACAAGCCCAAAAAGAGAATAAAGTGAAGCAAAAATATTCAGTTCCGCCACTTTATTACTTAACATTAAGCGTCTATGAGTGGAAATAGTGTGATTAAATATTTGTGGTTTGTTTTTAGAGGAATTTAGGCTAATTCCTCTCTATATAACGCTTTCAGCTATGCCATGTTGCCGGTTTCTTTGTGTGAGCTTTGAGTTGGCAAAATATTCACTTTATTCTTCTGTTATCATTTATTTACTTGAAAAACTTGAGCTTCTTTCTTTAGAGATTCACTTCATGTCATTTTCTGAAGAATTTGTTTCCATAATTCATAATTTTCCCATAAATGATGGCAAGCCTCCACATCCAGATGCAAACCCTGATATTACCACCCCCATGTTGTATTGTTGGGATAAGGATCTTTTGCCTGAATAGTGTTTTTCATTTTAACCAAAAGGTTATATTGAGGTTTCAATGGGTCATCATGACATATAAGGACATTTTCCTTTGTCTTTTCTTTTTTACAGCCCTTCCATGCACAGCACTGTTGTTCTCAGGCAAATTAACATTACCTGATACAAGTGATGCCTGTTCAATGTTACTGTTTAAGACCTCACAGACTATTAAACTACATGTTTGCTGCACATTCGCTCAGCATTTAAAATGAAAACTGGTTTTATAGAGATTTATTTTTTGTAAATGTGTTTGAAAACAAAGTCTGGAGAGATTTTCTGCTCAACCTATCAAACCCAAAGATGGTGCAAATATAGCATATGTACAGGAACTACTCGAAAAAGTAGAATATCCTGTAAAAGTGCTGCATTTCTGTAACTTAACTTCAAAATGTAAATGTGTGTATATAGACAGATAGTTTGCAAATCAATATTTTTCATCTTTTACGTGTTTATATTTTGCTGATCAGGATTTGCAGCTTCAGAAAACCTCACATTTAAAACTCAGAAAATGAGAATATTGCTTGAAATCAATAAAAAATTGATTTTAAATACAAAAATGTCATAATCTTGCATCCGTATTTAGTACATAAAATGTATTGGTTTCATCTTTTATGTTGAATTGTCTGAATAAAACAACTTTTCCAGCATATTCTAATTTTCCCAGTAGTACCTGTGTAAGTAGTTTAGTTTGAGAAAGACTGAGTTCACCTAAAGCACAGGTAAATAGTGATGGCACCATGTTAATGCCTCTACCCAGGTGCAATGACAGATACGTTGAGCCATAACAGCTCTTTAAACATCATAACAGCCTTTTTTTTTTCCAAAACTTGCATTTTTTCCCCCCACTTCCTCCCACAGCCTAAAAACATAAATGTTAGGTTAACTGCTGAATGAACAGTAAAACGGTTAGTCTTTATGGTTGTGTTCGCCCTCTGATGGACCTTGAGGTTAAAAATAGGTTAAAAATAAATAAACGTACAGTTTTAAAAATACAAATAAATAAATAAATAAAAAAAGGTCTGAAGTCTTCTTAAGTTGATTTTATGTGCTTTTTTTAATCTTCAAAAATCTTCCACTAAGATGGAGAGTGAACGGCAGATTGTCATTTATGATTCCTGCTTTCTGAGTTTCATCCCACTTATCAAAAATACCATCATTCTAATTAAAAGTTGCCCAACCGAACCATTTCCCAGTAACATTGTAGAGAAAATGATCTCAGACCTTTTCAAGACATTAATTACTGTTTCAGTGGGATTTAGAAAATAACAGGCCTTAAAAAACAGCTCAGAGCATCTTGTTTGGAGAGTTTTACAAAAAACTGCTGCAACCCAGTTGCTGTGTGACACCCATAGTGAGCTTCAGGGTGATGGGTGCTCCCGAAGAGGAGCATTGTGACTCCCAGTGAGAGGCAAGGAAGGTGGGGGAGGTTATTGTCCCTGAGTCTGCGGGAGCTGCCACGCACTCTGGGGCCAATAGCAACACAAGAATGCTGGCAGGACAAAGGCCATAACTCCGTTCTATAGCAACACAAGCGAAGCATTGTGTTCATACAGGCGGACACACATGCATGCATTTGCAGTTACTACAATAACACACACACATAAACCATACTGGAGCAAACTATGCATCTGTGCGAGCATGCCAAAGGCTCATTCATCAAGTAGGTTCCCACACCACGCAACCCCCTGCAGGACATCTCCATCACAGGCTGAGAATGGCCAGTCAATCCCGGGACAATGAGAGGGCGAGCGAGCATTAGAGAGACAGAGTGAGGGAGCGGGAGAGGAGGTCTTCGGCTCAGATGCGGTGGTGCATGTGTATGTGGTGTCCTGTTGCGTCTACGCTTCAAGGCCAGTTCCCACAAACACCTCCTCTGGGCTAATCTGAAAGTCTGCCCTGTTCCGTAATGGAAAATGTAATCTGGTATTTAACACATGTGAAAGTAAACTTTCAAGTTAGTGTTTTGATTGTAGTAAACTTAATCAGCGGCTTTCCTCTAGATAGTCTCGTCATAAATATTCGGCCACATTCCTCTCATGACCATCAAAAAATCCATCCTCTTCTCTACAAGGTCTACTTTTTCCGTCTTCTGCCCCGTCAGAAACTTACTGGAAATTATTGACTTCTTTTTATTAAGACATGTGAGATTGCAACAGAAGTGTCTAAATATTGCATCACTGTGTCACAGTAAATTCTTGGGGTTTGATTTGTTTCAATTACGTGGCAATGTTTTATCTGTTAGACAAGCAAAGATGGCATTTTTCCTTTGGAAGTGTTGAGGAGTGAATGAAAATGGAGATAATTCTGCAATAAACAGAGTAATGCTTCCTAACTAATTGCATTTACCACATAAGAGTAAAGAAATAGGGTGAATGAATAAGATGTAGAGAAACAACAATAACTGTACAATCTAAAAAGAAAAAACAGACAAGCAGCATCTACACCAGCAAAGGAAAGAAAATATCACACGGCCTCTGGGCACCTACAGGAAACATAAGTAGGAAAACATAGCTATGCCTGAAAGATAACACAGTTTTATAGATGTTAGTGAATTAGTGTGTTGGTGTTTATGTTTGGGTGCAAAATATTTTATTTCCCATTTTTTAAAAGTTTATTTCAGACATGTTCTTTCATTTATACCTTGACATCTCATGTATGAAAATTAGTAGGCTGAGGCAAAAACTTATATATCCCCATTTATACAGTAATTCTATTGCATTTATGTACAATACACTGTACTAAATATCAAAACTCTGCTGCTTCCAAAGTACTGGTGCTGCGTCATTACGTTATTTTCATCCAAGATGCTGCGTGTTTGGTTTGCCGGCCGGTCTCCAACACAGCATATAATATATAACGCTGATTTTAGAGGACACGAGTCATTGCTGCATCCCAGTTTCTATTCTGGTGCCGTAAATCTTCATTAAACATACAGCTGGCCGATGCCACGTTCATAGCGGATGCAGCGTCTTCCCCTGTAGCTTCTTCAAGACGAGCTTTGTGCGACAGGTCCCAAACAGTTTATTCTAGATTTCTAAATTACATTTTCTTCTTGTTATTTCTTCTTCTGTGGTTTGATGGTTTGTATTTGTTCATCGACTCAGAAAGACCATGGTTTAATCCCCACAGAGACTGGCACAGTTCATCATAAACACCTGCCATTGATTCTTATTCTGCACTCTTAAAATATAGTTATACATATAATTTAATTGTATTTACACCAATAAATACCCCTAAATGATCAAATTTGAAAATTAAATGTAGAGTATGTAGTACCTCCAGTGGTCAAGTAAATGTACTGATGTATAACGTGATTTTCCCCAGTGTTACTAATGACATTCCTCTTCCTGTATGCACTCATTCACCCTTTCCCCCGCTGTCTGGAAACAGCTCAGAGGAACCAGGAGGAGCTGCGACCCCTCTGCCACAAATCTGTGAATTAGCCGCGAATGAGGAAATGTGGGTACAAGAGGCTATCCGGCTTTGGCTGTGTGAAAACATCCACTGCCACTCACCTATCGTCTGGGAGGCGAGGCCAACAGACAGGTGAGAGACCTTTAACCTGGCATGCTGTGGAGCTCTGCTAGACACGCCAGGAATGTGTCCACACCTTCTGGCCAACCACGTCACCGCAACTGGAAAACACGCACCTTGTCTAAACCCAAACAGAGCGTATGTGGTCGACTGGTTCTCTCTGTTATGGTCTACATTCTGGGGCTTTGTGTGAATGTACAACCGAGTGTTATGGGAGCAAGAGTGACGGATGGCTTGATCTGAAGAGACAGAGAGGAACAGGAGGTGTGTGTGTGTGAGAACGAGTGCAGGCTGATAAGGATATTTTTGTCTAATTTATGTGAAGTATTTCAAGGCCTGAGCGGTTATATCAACTGTTGTTGACTTGGTGTTTATGTAAGCGTGTCTGGGGACAGCTCTGCTCAGCCACAAGCTGCCAGTTACAAAAACACTTCGCTCATAACAATTTGGGCTGAAGTTTTTACAGTTTGGTGCTTTCTTTCTAGAACTATAGTAATTATTTTCTAGCTAAAAGGGAAAGTAGAAACAGATGGTTTAAAAGACATGCAGTAAATAAATATTCCCAACATGTTAGAAAGTTTTGCAAACTCCCCATTATAAAAACATTACCAATATATAATTAATAAGATGATCTGTCTTGATGTCCAAAACGCTACATATCATGTTAAAAAAAAGGAGGAAAAAATTATAATTAAACTTGAGCACAAATTCTGGACATTCAGATACACTTTAAGTAACTCTACATCCTTAAAACTCCCCTTTCCATACTGATTTTGATGGCCCAGCGACATCTTTTATGTGCATTTCTTGAGCTGTCGTTTCTTTGCATCAGGCAACAAAACCACTTTATACAGTTTTTTCTGAGGGGATGCCACATGAAACGTACTGAAGGAACGCAATAAGACATTATTGGAGGAACAGAGGAAAAGGAAGAGCAGGAGAAGAGTCAACATCAGATTGAATTTACATACTAGAGAGTGCAGGCAGGCTGCAAGACAGATGCTGAGTTGGCATCGATATGGGCATGTCACTGAGAAACTGGCAAAGGTTCTGTGCAACATCCTTAAAGAAGTGTGTGTGAAGAAAGATTATCTCATGAAAGTTTATTTGAACCATGCTCCGTGACAAAGATAACAGATCAGATAACTTTACCTCGTGGCCCTAACTCACTTAATCTAACACACAACTCTGATCTCATGTCAACAACATAAAAATGTAAATATATGCATCTGAGGATTTGCCTACATGCAGATTGTTCTGTAAAAACACTCTGACATTTTCATTGATTTGCATCAGACGATCCAGCTGCTTGCTTGGAAACAGTCTGGGAAGCATCCTGGAAACAAATACCGTTGTATAAATGTACATGAATGAATCAGTCTTCATGGATAGCTCCACGTTGGGCAACAACAGAAGAACATTGAGTCAAATCCGTTAAAAAATAGTCAGATTCTGATGCTATTTCTGACAGTGGATGGGTTGAGGTGCGAAGTACATAAAAGATGGTTATTCATTTTTTTTGTTTTTTGCTTCAGCATTTCTTTAATCAGCACAATAAAAACTGAAGATTTTTACAAGGTGACATTTTGATGTTTTAATCCCCAAATACATCACTTTTTTAAATGCTCAATTTGACATGCATTGATCTGTTTGACTTAAATACAGCCATCAATGTACAGGTACTAATCAGAAAAGTAATAAAATGCTGGAATAGTTGTTTTATTCAGGCAATTTAACATAAAAGGTGAAACCAATACATTTTATGAACTATGACAGATGAAAGATTTTATTTTAAGAGGCCTGACATTTTTGTATTTAAAATCAATTTTTTGATGATTTCAGGCAACATTCTAATTTTCGGAGTTTTTTAATTTGAGGTTTTCTGAAGCTGCAAATCCTGATCAGCAAAATATAAACAAATAAAAAGCTTTTTTATTTTCTATATATGTACATTTTATCTTTGAAGTTACGTTACAGAAATGCAGCAATTTTTCAGGATATTCTAATTTTACGAGTAGTACGAGTAGCAGTTCATAGTTGGAAGATGTAGCACCTGAACACTGCAGATGAACTTTATCAGACTTAAAATAAAGGAAATTTGCTTCCAAAGAGGAATTTACAGAATACTAAACTCTACATTAAATAATTAAGAAGTGAACACATGATGGGCTTGATTTGTAGAGAAAGCTATCTTTAATGTGTTGGGTCTGCTACCAAGACCACGAAACCAAACACATTGTGAACAGCCATAGTTCACAAATTCATCTGTCAGGATCCCACTGTCAATGCCAAATTCCACTTTAATACCCTGAGGCTTCTTAGGTACAACATTCCTTTATTACGACTTTAAGTGTTTTGCATAAACAATCTGGACCCATGCCATTTAAAATACGGTGGCACAATGTTTGCTCAACACATATTCAATTCAGTGGGAGATAAGAGCTAATTGTGCTGGAAATTTTGGGATAACAGACCTTTCTTATTGATATGACAGATATGGTTTTATTTATACATCAGCAAAGTTTTATCTTTAAATTGCATCATATTTTGTCTGTTTTTACTAAAGAAATCAGAGAAGATTTTATATGAGAACATAATTAAAATAGATGTGATGGATTGAGCCCTAAAAGCAAGACAAACTTTTAATTATCTGGATTTATTCTTTAATATTACCACGAACAAAAAAAAAAAAAAGCAGAGAAAGATGAGCAATAATATTTATATAGATATATACAAATAACACTGTACATGAGCACAAAGGAAGGAATAAAAAGAACGTTCTTAGTTCAGCAGTGGAGTGTAAATATTTCCATAAACATTGGATCGGTTCAAACCTACAGAGCTGGGCTGAAACTGGACTGTGCTCGATTATACTGCTGTTTTCCAACCAATCTCTTTATCTCACATGCACACACAGTCACACACAGTCAGGCAAATACATTCATGTTCGGGGTAAAACCCATTCGCTCTGATTTCAACACATGCACACCTGGACTGGCTAAGATTTAACCACCTGTAGTGGCTTGTATGGCTTCTTTCGCGTCACTCTGGATAGTTTGCATATTGTGTCTGCAATCGCTGCCTCTGGGGTTTTAGATGCGGCGCATCCACAGTCTAAATGAGGGGTTGTTTGTTTGTCAGTGTGTTTTAAATCCTCCTTTTTGTGTATCCATGCTTTCTCAGTCCATCTTAAGCTAAAGTGCTGCAAAGGAGGAAGAAGAGTTTTTCTGCCTTGCAATGCATGTAAATGGGTTCAGCTCTTACTCAGTCCTCGTTGGACAGTTTAGATGCAACAGCAACAGGGAAGGATTGTTTTTGCCTGAATCCTACACGGGAATGTAAGGAGAGCTTGCTCAGATGCAGACGTATGTCTTGATAAAATGAGACGCCGTGTGCTTTTAGCTTGTGCAGTTCAGCTCCATCTGCAGGGAAATGGAGGGGTTCCATCATTGTCTCAGTTCAGTCCCCCAAAACCTGCTGCCACACCTGGAGGGCAGGACAGGGGAAAATCCCTGCTATTGTCTTATCAGAAACAGTCTCATCTGTTATGTCACCCATCCCTCCTGTTTTTTTTGTTTTTTTTACTGTCCGTCTACCAGTTGCAGTCTTTCTTAAGGAGTGTGAGGACTTTGCGGCCCAAGCTGGCTTTCCAAGGTTTCACAAAACTCTTCATGTTGACGATGAGGCGGCCCTGCTTGCGGTCTGTGTGACCCGCCACCAGATACTCCATATCTGCAAAAATGAGGACAATACAATTCAGAATTAGGGATGCCATGATTATAGATTTTCTAGGTACAATACTTGTTTGAGAAATAATCACTCATTTTACGATAATTATGTTTTAATTTCACAAAGCTGGAATTGTATAAAATAACATGAAAACTCCTGTTAAGTTTTATTTGTGTGTTGATGTCAATAAAACAGAATATGGCAACAAAATAAGAAAAGTACCATTTAAATTTCCATTGGAGTAAAATATACCCTCTAGCTAAAAAAGCTACAGTATTATATGAATGAATATGTGAATATGAAAAGATGAAAATAAATTTGAGCTTTAGGATTGCAGTGATGACAATCAAACTAAATTTACATTATTAAATTACCATATTTAGGAAGCTTTACAATGATTAATTGTAGTTTCTACTAACATGATTAATCGTGAAAATAAATTATCGTGACATCCCTATTCTGAATTTAATTTCTCATATTTTGTTCTGACTTACAACCAAGTAATCTGAATCAGGAGAAGGTATCATGCTAACACTTGTGACCTGTTAAAATGGTCTGGTAAGGTGTATTTAACATCTCCTAAATATGGGGATGATATTTTTTGGTTGAATTATTATTGTGATAACATGATTTCCATGTGCATTAGTGTGTTCTGACCTGGGTTGAGGATGGGGCAGGTGCATCCCCGTAATGTCCAGGACTCGGGGTAAAGAGTGACCCGACCACGCTGTATCCTCAGTTTGGTGTTCTGACTGAACACCTTCTGAACTTTGACCTCCACCTCAGCGTGGGAGCCTTTATCGTAGGCTGACAGCACTTTCACCTTCAACACTAAGAGGTCAGAGAAGAAGATGAAATGTTAAAACACAAAAATAAATTTAAGCCGTTCCTGTGTTTCGATGTTTCTCTTTTTTTAAAACCACAAACTGGACTTTTTTCTGAATGAAAATGGAACAAAAAAACTCAGAGAGGAAGGTTTCACACAAAATTTTCCTGGAGATACTTCAAACCAAGTCTATCTGATCATGTAGTTTTTATCATTTCAGCTGAAACTGAAATGAAATTCGCTTTCACCCGGGGGTTTGGAACTGAACTGATTATTTTCTAAAGGTGTTTACTTGATGAATCTTAATGACTCTTCTTTTACATTTTCTCAAAGTACCTAGATGATGTCCAGATTTGTACTTTTGAGCTAAGAAATTCAACAGATATTAAAGAGACTAGTGAAGGTTTTGGATTTTACAGAAGGAACAGAAGATTTGGGTGTCCCATCAAGTTTGTCTTAAAGATCAGAGCATCCAATGTTTAGAAAAACTGAAAAAATCGAAGTGCTACACCTCAGACTCTACAGGCCTCAATTAGCATGTGTCATGTTTAAGTTCATGACGGTCAGTTGGAAAAAAACTGTATTTCTTCTTCTAAAGGATTGTCAGGAGAGAGCTTTTTTCCCTTAAAAAGAACAAGGCAGCAAAGCTCAGGTTACCGAAGCTGCATCTGAACAAACTAAGCAACTTTTGGAGCAGCAGCAGTACCAGACATTGATACACAGGTTGCGTAATTCTTTATTATTTATTTTTATTTGCAAATAACGATGAACTTAAAACAAATTAAAAGTAACTCGAAGTTTCTGATCTAGTCATTTCATTTGCAAGATTGAGAAGCTCCATAGAAAGTTAAGCTGGGTCATTTGGGGTGCAGAATGTGGAGTTTGAGGTGCTGATTGGGGGATCAATGGTTTCTCCCCCTACCTGTAATGGTGGCAGACTGGTTCCTTGGCTGTTCCCGTGGCTACTTCCACATTTAAAGCTGTCAGAACTGCTGAAATTAGGGCTGGGGTCTGTCTCCGCCAGATCTGTTTCCTTCATCTTTACAAAAAATGTCTCCTTTTCTTTCATTGTCATATCTTTCAGTACAAATCAGATTGTTTCAAGTTCTATATATTTTCATGCTTTAACGTTCTTTAAAATCGACTATCTGCCTTGCTATCTTCCCATTTACATGAAACTGGATTATGTAGGCCAGCTTACTCGACACTGGTTCATTTGTTCCCATTTCAGTAGATGCATCTGTAGATACCAACGATAACAGTGTTTAACAGAGAAAGAGGGATTTTTGCAGAAATAACGTATGGTATGCAGTGTGTCCTCAAAACATAATTAATTAAGAAATTATGTTTGACTGATCCATAATCTGAATATCCAGGAGTAACTTAACTTAAAGATAAGGTTTATCTTACTACACTGTTCTTACATCCTACAGCCCCATATTTCATATGTTCCATTAATTTCTTATATATATGTATATTTCTTCATACCAGGGCCATCCTGTACTTAAAAAAAGATGAACTCAAATTAAAATTAAAAGTAAATTTGAATACATTTTTAATACTGTTAAAAATGTATTTAAATGTACATAATGAAAAACCTGTTCAAATACAAAAAAATGTAATAAAAGGCTTTTATTTAAAGAAATGTACTTTCACTATTTAATCTATTATTTCAATATTTTATCTTTCTTAATTTCAACCTTGGATTGTCTTCAATATAAATGGAATTATTTGTATTTTTTCATTACTACATTTCCACTAAATGAGCCGGCAGAACTTCACCGAGTCCGGTCATGTGGTGGAGTGTCAGAAAAATGAGGTTCTTAGCAACCCCTGGATGTGACGACTCCTTTTCTTGCTTGTTTTTGAAAAACTTTTTGAACTGGACTCTTCTGAAGTATTTTCCGTGACAACCATCAGTGGAACTTTCAAACTTCAGTGAGTTTTGACCTCGTCCAAAAAACCCACACAACATTTTCAGCTTTTCATCAGAAAAAAGGTAAGAAAAACTACTTTTTTCATCGGTAGTTAATGTAGTCATTCGGGTATGTTATCAATTAAAAGTAAATGAATGTTTTTTTGTTAGTTTTGTTTTTTTCCTGCTCATAAGAGTTTATCATTTTAACCCTGCTTAGTAAAGTTAGTTTCTGGTGATGTTCTCTGTCATTTTCAATGATTTTAAAGCTGCAAAAAGTCACTGTGCATCAGGTGAATGTAAAAAGGTTGGAGGAGTGTCTTTAACTGTTGTCAGTACAGTTTTTTATTCTCTGACTTTGTGTCTTTATATGTCTTTTCAGAGCAGATAGAAAAGATGAAAGAAGAAGAGGAGGAGATATCCATTGATGAGCAAAACAACCAGCTGATTTCACCTCCAGCAGAAGTAAGTCAGTTGTAGTTTTATCTGTGGCTACACTTAAAACATTGTATTTGAATTAAGAATCATTTCTGGGATTTATAATTTTAATGCATTAAAAAATGCATGGATAAATAGTTAAAAATATAATTCAAATGAGTTGTTTTTCTTCCTTAAGTTGTCCCTATGGTTACACCGTTGTCATCATCTGATAGCAAGCTGGAATTCTATTAGACTTTGGCTGCTTCCAGCTTTATTTTGGCTGTAACAAAATTCTACACAGCGCTGGTCTGAATCATTTTTAAATCTATTTTCTCATTCTGGTAAAAAGAAAATACTCAACTGTGTCGAAAAAACTAACCTTTACTAAATAAACACAGCTTCCTGCTGTAAAGTTAGAAGTATATTCATCATATTAGCTCTTTACACTGTCTCTGTCCTTCTGTCTTAAATTTGCAGCCTCAAACCATCAAAAATGAAGATGAGCCTCATGTTAACGAGGAGATTTGTGCCTCTGAAGGACAGCTGGGGGGAGAAACTGGTATTGTGGACCAAAAACATCACTTTGACACAGGAAAATCTGTCAGGTCATTTAAAGAGCTGAAAGGACATCGACACCTCTTCACTGCGAAGAAGTTGCACACGTGTCACCAGTGTAAGAAGAGTTTCACCCAGCTGGGAACTTTGAAAAGACATCAGCTCATCCATACTGGACAGAAGCCGTACACATGTCACCAGTGTAAGAAGAGTTTCACGCAGCTGGGAACTTTGAAAAGACATCAGCTCATCCATACTGGACAGAAGCCGTACACCTGCACCGAATGTGGGAAGAGTTTCCGCCACTCAGTAAGTCTGAAAAACCACCAGCTCATCCACACTGGAAAGAAGCCGTACACATGTCACCAGTGTAAGAAGAGTTTCACCCAGTTGGGAACTTTGACAAGTCATCAGCTCATCCACGCTGGAAAGAAGCCGTACACCTGCACCGAATGTGGGAAGAGTTTCCGCCACTCAGGAAGTCTGAAAATTCATCAGTATACCCACACTGGACAGAAGCCATTCACATGTCACCAGTGTGAGAAGAGTTTTAGCCGGTTGGGAACTTTGAAAACTCATCTGTTCACCCATACTGGACAGAAGCCGTACACCTGCACCGAATGTGGGAAGAGTTTCTGCCGCTCAGTAAGTCTGAAAAACCACCAGCTCATCCACACTGGAAAGAAGCCGTTCATATGTCACCTGTGTGAGAAGAGTTTTATCCGGTTGGGAAATTTGAAAACTCATCAGCTCATCCACACTGGAAAGAAGCCATACACCTGCGCAGAATGCGGGGAGAGTTGCCGCAATTCAATTACTTTGAAAAATCATCGGCTTGTCCACAGTAAACAGAAGCTCGGAGACCAGTGTGAAAATGTCAATCAGTCCTTCCACATTAAAGAAGAAGCTTTCGATCTGTGATGAATGTGTGTGGAGTACAGGCTACTTAACGCAGTCTTTCAACTTTGAGAAACAGACTTAAATATATTATTTGCATCCACCTGGTTGTGTTGTGTTATTTTTTGCAGCTAACAGGCACATATGATCATTTTGAGAAGTTCAGAAAGACTCCAGTTAGAGAAGCTTTACTGAGAGAAGCTTCTTCTTTCACATTGGTAATATACAGGTGTTAATCATCTATAATAATAAATAATAATCTGTTCATATAGCCTACAATAATAATAATAATAACAATAATATTAATAAAAATAAGAATATTAAAATGGTGTTGATCACAGTATAAATTGCATCTGCGGTAAATGCTGATCAGTTCAATGACCTGGAAAGTCCAGCTATGAACAACAATAAACCTTGTTTGATAATCATTTTTTTCAGCTGTACAAAAATGATATTAGAAATACACCACTGTGTATATTTCTATTTATTTTGAAAAATTTATTTCACCCTTATGCTGCCATTGTCCGGATAATGACATATGAGGGTTGCTGTGGCCTGGATGAAAACACATGGATGGAGGAGGATGATAGAATCACCAAAAGAAAATAAATAGTAATAAATAAATAAATGCATTTGTTTTGGCGAGCGATCCTGATACATCATTTCCCAGTAAAGTAAAATAATTGTATCCTCTGTCACTGAAAAAACATAGTAAATGCATACGATTTTTGAAGTTTTTCATGTGTCAGTTGCAATTAAATTAAATTGAATGGGCAATAACTAAATGCCAATGCCAACATGTACTGATGGTTTTTGTACTGAAGTTTTTTTAGTTTTAAATATAATGAAAACCAGAAACATTTAGCTGAAATATTAAAGCTAGAGTTCTCATCTAATTCTCAAGTTGCATGTGAGGGAATCTGCCTGACAGATAAAACTGTCTCATAAAAAACATGAGAAGGAGCCCAAACACAGCAGCAATAGAAACAAAATTAGAAATAAATAAATAAAGCAAAATAAAGCACAATGGACCAAATTATACACAATGTGAGAAACTAATAAATAATTATATCGTTATTTCTTCTTTTTTAATTTTCATTTTAACAATGTACTGATACATAAACCTTTAGAATTAAAAGATAGTAGCTTTGTATTTTACAATATACAATAAACTGAGCAATATTTTCAGGAATTCTTTCTGACAGGTGTGATTATTTTCCCATGTCACTCAGTACCAAACATGTTTATTCTCTAGAAGCAGAAATGGTTTGGCTGTCCAGTCAACCCAGTAAATGCTTATCAGTAATAACAGTAGTATGTAGGGGAATTCGTTTACATTGACTAATAAACATTATTTTGTTAAATGGATAGATTTTTTTATTCCATTTGGCATTTTTTTGCTAGAAGTTTTATTGGAAGCATAACTAGCAACCAATGAAGCTTTACTTCTATTCCACATGGTAATATAATCAGTTTAAATGTGAGACACAAAGCTTTAAAAGCACTGCTACTGCTGCAAGTTACTGTTCCAAATCCACATATTTTAGATGTGCTCTAACTCTCCTTGGTTTCTTTAGATGCAGTCAGGTTTGGCTTACAATAACCACAATTATCCTTTAATAGTTAAATATGTAAAGCAAGTAAATTCACCTTTTATCTGTTCCTATTAATAAAGAGTGCGTGGATGATATCTTACCGTATGCATAATTCATGGTGCAGAAGAGTTTACTGTTGGTCAGGGTTTGCTCTTTGCACTCACACTTCTCTGCAGGGGGAAGAAGAAAACAAAGACGGATTTGTAACATAATCAAATAATGGTGTGTGTGTGGTCTCAGATTCTGTATATTTGGCTTCCTAAGAATGCAGGTAAAGTACATGCATCCAGTCAGGAATGTGCCTTTGAAAGCTGCAGTTACAGGGAGCTGTAGGTAAAGGGAGGCTCACTGAAGGAACGCTAACAATGCACTTATAAAGACACATAAAACACACACAGGTCCATGCCTTATGTTCCTCTGAGGGCCCCTCAAGAACTTAATTACCTTAAATTGTATGTTAAATAACACATTTACACATAGACACAGCGTTGCTGTATTTTACCTGAGTAGTGGAGAGCAGAGAAGAGCTCATGGGGTCTAAAGATCCTGACTGGCTCACTGGAGTTTCCCTCCACGTTGTACAGGTCCAGATCCGAACTGTAACGCAACAACGCAACATAATCCAGATGTTAAACGGCATCTGTGTATTCACAATTGTTTAATGTAATCATTGTAGAATGAAAACATAAAAACAGAAGTAAATGATTCACAAATCTTTCCTATTCACAATAGAGCTAAGAAAACATACTGAATGTTAAAAATGATCATTTTCCTTCTTGGATTTGATGGCAGGGATGTGTTTAAAAACATGCCAACATCAAAATACAGACCTTCTGTTAGATTCTGTCTTCCTCTAGCTCAAGATACGTGCATATGCTGCAGCCCCCACCTTTTTATAAAAGTTTGACCTGGATGACGTAAAGATGTACAACAAAACTTATGTTGATGGCTAATTCAGCATACATCTTGCATCACAGCTGTGCTGTGGGCTCCAGACAGTCTGATGTTGACTCTTGTGTTCTCTTGCTCTGTCACTTCATCTTTTTTCTCTTCTACTGAAGTCTTGTTGGGTTTGTTGTAAGTTTGGAAGTTACAATGACTCTCCATTATGACATATATCTGCCCTCAGTGTCAAATAATTTCAGATTATCTACAGCACACTTGTTTTCTTAGTTTAGTTCTAAACAGAGTACATATAAATTTATTTAAACTGCTGCAATTATGCTCTAAATCCAATAAAAAAGTTTCCTGGACATAAATGAGGGCCCTTTTAAAAACAAATTGATATTAATGGTATAAACATGCAAAGTAGAAAATTATGGATTTATCAAGACCTAACTAACCAACGTGCCATAACTGGCCAACACCATTTTGCTAAATGCTGATTGTTTTGCACTTACGAACATTTTGAATTCCATTCATGTGATTGAATTCAAGACGGCGATCACAGAAGTTTCGGCCATCAAGTAAAACAAAGGTATTTGTGGGCATAATGTCTTTGAACTCACCCAAACATGCAGTCTCCAGTAAACGGATCACAGTCTCCAGCGCAGTCACATGGGCGACAGCCATATTCGTGAAAGCCCCAGTATCCCACCATACACCTGTCGCAGTGCATTCCACCAACTCCTGGTTTGCAGATGCAGTTTCCATTGGAGGGGTCACACGGTGAGCCATCTGCCAAGTGATAGGGTGAGGAGCCCATTGGGTGGCAGTCGCATGCTGGGAAAGGATAAGTTCAAGTTTATTTCACATTGGTAGGCATTACTGTAGCAATGCATCATGGCATTGATTCATTTAGGGTACATTTTCTGGGAATACAGAACTGTATTTAAAGAAAAAAACAATAAAAATACACAATAGTACCAGATAAACAACAATAATAATAAGCGATGAGTACAAAGGTAATTGAAACTCCAAGTAAACGAATAATTTATAACTTATCATCCACCATTTATCAGTTTCTCTATTGTCTTGTATTCTTTCAGACAGAGGCTTTTATCTTTTTATGACCAAAACATGCCCTTTTGAAGTTCTTTCTTTATGATATAACCTTCACCTCATTACTGAGTACCTACACCAGTCCTCACAAAGACCGACATACCAGTGCACAGAGGAATGTTGCACATTATGATTTCCTTGTGTCCCCTTGTTTGTTGATAGGCTGTTCTTTAAACAACCTCCAAAAACAATTTTCTAGTGCCAAAGATTGAAACATCTACCCATTTTTCCACTGGCAGTTTGGGAAGAACAATTGTTTGGGGACACTTAAAGGAGGTGTCAGGCGTTCCTGCATAAATCTGTCCCTATCTCGATGATAGAGGACATAGGGGGAATATTCCCCTGGAGCCCTTATTTTCAGTTTAATGATGCTTGTAGTCTAACTAGCAGGAAATGACAAGCTATTGTAAAACCAGAAGCCTTATTTTATGTCCCACCTTTATGCTGGAGGATTTTTAGAACTAAGATTTTTGACTTTTCATTAAATTCACATAATTTATTCTGTATACCAACGAGGTTGGAAGCTTTACATTAACTTTACATTAACTTACAGGTATTTAGCGATTGGCCTCAATTTTTTTCCTTTACTTTTTTTATCATACAACCATTTTTGCCTCTTTGGTTTTAAGCTCGAACAGACTTGCTTGCAAACTCTTGCCTCAAACTCATTCCTTTTTAAATGTGGCACACAGGCAACGCTTGGCACATTTTTAAATTACAAAAATTAGGTAGTGCACGACCAACTCCAAAAGGCCAGGCAATCTGATGTCATTATTGGCGTTGCTTAATAAGCTAAGTAGGAACATATTCTTGGAAGAGATGAGTCTTAAACAGAACCTGAAAGCCAATTTTGATTCAAACTGGGCTGAGATGACCTCATAGGTAGGGATGGAAGAACTTGGCAATGTAAACGTATAGTGGTCATAAGCCTTAGCCTGTATGACTTAGTTTAGTTCAGTTGGTGTCTTCCCTTATTGAGTCTGGATGAACTGTTTGGATGACCAATAGCTCAATCTCTAAGATGTTTAGTGAAGGATTGACATTCTGCCATCCATGTGGATATCTCCCAAAAACAAGCTGAGATCATGAGGTCATCTAGTGTGAATACAGTATTAGATACGGTGCAGTGATCCAAGAAGCCATGCAAGCTGATGACTGTATGTAAGAAAGTAGTGTTTCTTACTAAAACAAGGGGCCAAAGCACAAAGCCTTGGGGTACGCCCCTAGATAGTTGAAGGCCATTTGTCCTTACTTACATGCCCTCAGTGGGAAGAATTAGAGTGTTTGCCCAAGATACTACTTTTAAACAGTAAAGACTCGGATGCAAGGGTGTAGAAAATGAGAGCTGCTAAGATGTCTAACAAGTAAAAATAAGCACTGTACTGCAGCTACTGCTAGCTTTTGGGTCACTTAAAGGAAGCTGAGCCATTTCAGTGGGGAAACTGTGCTTAAAGCAAGATTAATTTGCATCTTTCTTCAAGATTAAAAAAGAAAAGACAGCTACTCTTTAGTTATTACAAACTGAATATGTTTCAGTGTTACTCTGTAATCAAACATATAATGCATATTATTGTGTAACCTTCTACATAAGCTATTGCACAGAAGATGTTTCAAGAAATACGCTTTTTCTAAAAGATGTGATTTAAAGTTATTTCTTTTGGCCTGTGATGGGTTTTCATTCTCAAGCAGGAGCTAAGTATAGATGCAAAATGCTCCATATTCGGCTATTGCCCCTTCAATATAATGTCACATCAACCTGCCTGGTCATCGGACCAGACAGTTATTCAGACAGATTCTTCAGGAAGGCAAATACAATAAACCTTATCATAAGACCAAGCTGTACAGTATCCATAAAATCATAAAGATATCTCATTTTTATGCTTGGCATACCCACAAGGCCTTATCAGCATTATGGTGAAGTGAGCTGCCTTCACATATTAATCATTGACAGTAGGCTATACAGTTCCACCTCAGTTTCATGTAAAGCATGAACACGTGCAGTTGGTGATGTGTTTGCTATGCTTGTGAGAATTTATGAGAATATGAAAGGGTCATTTCACCACCCCTGTAGGTAAATATGTGTGTATCCATGAAACCTGTCAGCTACAAGAGCTCAGACAATGAAAACTTTATGAGCATATGCTGAGACATGACAAGACACCTACCTGAGCAACCGATGCAGACAACAATCTCCTTGCACATGCAATCCTAAACACACACTGCAACTTGTCTTTGGCTAAACTGTTTGGGTGTGCTGGTTGCGTAAAAGCTTAATAGGAGAGTTTTCTCTCTAGGGCCCCTCAGAGGCTGGTATGAAAAAAATGTTCCTCACAACAGAGGGAAATTCCTCTTTTGTCAGCAAGCTGCCTAGGTGGGATTTCACAACCTGTACCTTCATCTCAGGGGTTTCTGAGCATGCTGTCACTCCTTTTTTTATCCGTCAATCAGGCTCTTTAAGGATCATTAGCCGCTATAGACACCTAACAGCTTAGCTCCTCAGGCGTAACAAATATGCACAACACTCAACCTAATCATTGAAATTCAAACCCCACATCACAGCTGCTGTAAAGAAGTTAGCGCATCAGTTTCTTTGACCTTATCAGAGATGCAGAGATATCATTGTGGAAAATACCGAGGGAGGCCGCATAGGTTTAAACCTGCTTCATCACCTAGACATCGTTCTCATAGCTGAACAGCAAGGCAAAGAAAAATGCTGCTTTTATAACAAGGGGTTGAAACAGTGATGCATAGCAGTAGTATGACCGAGAACTAGAAAGAATAATGGGGAAATACCAGTCTGCTGTTATTCTAGGTAATCTGCATCACTGGTGTATTTAGACAGTTGATACGGCCCATTGCCAATATGTCAAAGTGAGACATTTTCTGCCTCAGGATAGCTGTTTTTCTCAGTCAGCTGTGGCCTAGGGTGTGGAGAGCCTTAAATATTACTTTCCTGCTGTAATCAATGGTAATAGTTTTGTATCCTTGCCATGGTTGCCAGATTCAGATATTTTGCTATCAAACACCTTTATTAACAGGTGGTTGTGGACTCACTGCAGGCAAAAGTAGCTCAAATCTGACTTTTTTGCTCATATGTGACCCATATCTGATCTTTTTATGACTGTCAAGGCACTTTCAGAAACTAAATTGTATCCATTTATGATCTTTTTCAAAGTGACAGATCTCAGAAAAACACCAGAACTGAGCATTAAACATAGTCCATATTACTGTGGGTGTCCTGTAGGAGTAGCTTTGGAAAAATGGGGTACTGGACCCTTTGTTATGGGTCATTGGGTCCCCTATACAACCAGTGTAGGAGCTTGGCTCATGTAGTTGGCAATAAGTCGGACTCATTTCTAGTGCAAGTTTGATTTCCCCCAAGGATGCCCCTTTGTCACCATTGCGTCCACAACCTTTATGGACAGAATGTTTAGACAGAGCCCAGTCCTGGAGGATTTCCAGTTGATCCAGTCATGTTAGCTTCATCGAGTGGAGACTTTTACTAGGCACTGGGACGGTTTATAGACAACTATGAAGAATCAAACCGGCAGTCTATTCCAGGAAGGGAGTAAGTTGCTGCCTCAGGTGGAGGATTTAAAGTATTTTGGAACAGAGAGCACAAGACTTTTTTTGTTGTCTGTTATTTTGACTGACAGGGTCATAAAAATCCCATCATAATTTTTTTTGACTTGAATAATTCAAATGATAATAATGAGATTCCAAAATTGCAAACTGCCTGGACCCATGTTCTATTTCTGGGCCCATAATCATCCCTAATTATGGGATAATATGGGAAGATTATACATTTCCTGAATAATGACAGTCTTGAGAGTCTTTAAGTTTTTGTTATTTGTATCAGTGTTGTTCCACTTCTCAAAATGCTTAAATGTAGATTACAGTTTAGGCAAAAATTGTGGAAAAATATTTTTTGCTGTTCAGGCTTTCTGAACCAGGGGTTTCCTGATCTGCTCGAGCAGGAGGAAATCCTGCAGAACGCCCCTCTTCTGCATTGGTGGTTAAATCTGTCAAAACTTTTCCCATCAGTGACTGAAAATATTTGGTTAACCACGGTTTTTGAGTTTTGTTAACAAGTGGGGGTAGAATGGAGAGATAAATTAATATGCAGACTGGAGCATGTGTGGTAATGGGGGATATTATACCTGTCTATCATTTTGACAGACAACTAAACTGAAAGGTGAAGATGTCAGGGCTGTGACCAAAGTAATGTCAGTGAAAATACAAGTGAGACAAATGAGCTCTCAGGGTGGTTAGGATCACCCTTAGTGATAGGATTATGAGCTTGGTGTAGAGTCACTATTTTTTCCTCATTGTAAGGAGCCATTGAGGATGAGTCAGGCACTTGTCAGGATGCATTTCAGACGTCTCCCAGGGGAGGTTTCAGACATGTTGCACCAGGAGGAGGCATTGAGGCAAATTTAAGACATGCTGGAGAGGCTTGGTGGCACTTAATTGTCCATCAAGAAGAACAGCAAAAGACTTGTGAGGACTTTTTAAACATACAGTAAAAATAAAATTTGTAGTGAACTCAAGTAACATCATCTCCTCATGAACCTGAACATTGCTGCACACATTACACAGTAATTAATGCAGCCATAAATGAAACTTAAATGCAGTAGAGACTATGAAGTGAGATTTACAGCAGCATATTATTTTTACTCTCCGATTGGACCGAAGCATTGTACGTAGTTATTCAATCAACAAAAAGAGCTGAGAACTGCATGTGAAAGTGAAATTTCCCATTTTTGATTCCATGTTATTATTTTTTTGGTAAAACTAGTAATTTGACTCATCTTAAAGCTGCACTTAATACTTTTTGAAATGTGTGTAAATAAAGTCTCAATTTAGTAGGTACTTTGCACGGACACAAACTAAATCAAAATAAAATTGCCCAATAATCTAAATGGCATCAAAATCAAATACTGTACATTATTAAACAATGTATCAAGAAATAATTTTAATGAAGCTGATTGGGAAACTGGTTTGGGAATATCATGGAACAGCCTTCCCAGAATAACTGAGAACCTCTATTTGTATATATTTGACCCCTATTCATCCACAGTATGGGTATATATGAATCAGATATTTGCTGACTCTGCGAGCAACATCAGGGCTCCTCTTGTCACATGCTGTAATCTCACGGTATAAAAAACTGTTTTTTGAGAAAATGTCATAATCCTTGGGTAAAATTATTGCCTCCTCTCTCCACTGTGATCAGTCATTTCTTTGAATGGTAGCACTGAAGGAGCTTTGTCTAATATTCGCATACAAATTCAAAATGGATGTGTGACAGCTAAAAGACTGATAGCAATTGACTAAAATATAGACTTTGGCTGCAAATATTCTTTGAAATAATTTCCAAGGAATACGCAGCATCTCATCAAAGTATCAACTTGTTGAAAACAACAAACATTCATAAAACTCCTAACTCTTCCAGGATTTTGAGGTGAAGGTATATGGGAATGCTCTGCATTTTTTTGTTTTTGGTTCTAGATATACATATATAGAGCTAGAAATATTTGTTGAACTATCCTCAAACCAAAAACTGATAAACCATCCATAAGTGAACCATCACGAGTGCAGTTCACTTGTCTTCAAACAAAACAAAATGAGGGGTTAAAACTGGGCCGACAGACAGCATACCCTCTCCGCTCTGTTTTTGAATGGTCGGGTGCTGCCAGACAACAGTCTTGAGTTAGACGGGTACATGAGAATAAAAAGACACGTGTTCAAGTCCAGCATAGCTGCAGGACTGAGATCTTTGGGGCAAATCTGACAGATAATCAGAGGGAGAATGTAGCCACAGCTCTGTTTATGGATTACTATCTAATGTTTACTTAAGACTCATCTCATCAGCGGCGGGCAGCATGCGGTCTTAAGCCACCCATCCACGCACTCAGAGAGGACCCCTCACACATTTACAGCCCTTGGCAATGATTACCCCCAAAGCAACCTGAGCTCTGAGTCATATCTGGAAAATGGCAAAGCTGGCAGAGATGGACAAGCGGTTGTCTTGTGTTGAGCCTTGAGTCAAGATGAAAGAATGCCGCCATCTGATGATTAACCACGATGTAAACCTTGAATAGAGCGTGGGCTGCCTTGCAAACACACACACATGCACACTCACGCAGTCATCACCAGATGCCCGTCATGATTCAGCGTTACCCAGCACGTCCCAGCTTGTGATCGCTATCCTCAACATTCCTCAGAAGAATAAGAAAACTGTGCCAGAGCGGTGTGTATAAGATTAATGTTATGATTCACACCAGAAACACTTTGTCGCCGCAGGTATGATTTATCACATTTTCTGGTGTTTTTTTAAAGGTCAAAGTTCTCAGTCTAAGCATCTAAAGTCCTAAATCACTAATATTTACTGTTAGAAAAGTAATCTCATACAAACACACAATATTACACAACATTCAGGATATATTCCCGGTGATGGAGAGCAATGTTTTTCCCAGAGACACACCCACTAAAGGGTCAAGGTAATTTATTTTGATCTAGTTTTCTAAAGCAAACAGAAGGCAATTTAAGTCAGTCCTCCTCTCAGACAGGTTAAAACTTTGTTCTTTTATTAAAAAACTAAACAGTCTGTTATTAATCTGGCACACAGGTGAGCAAACTACCACCAGCAGAGAGAGAGAAAATGTCAGAAAACAAGTCAGTCGCCTGAAAATTAAACAAAAATATCAAGTTTTTTAAACTCTTCCAGGAATGTGAAGATGGAGAGGCTCTCCTGCTCCGAAGTTATGCTAAGAACGTCATGTCCATCGCGTTAACAGGAAGAACTAAACAGGCTTGTTCGAGCATTCACAATTCCCATACTAAGCAGACTTTCACAAACTAGGCAGACTCTCCCAACCAGATGGATTTTCCCAAACTACCCAGACTTTCCCAAACTAGTCAGACTTTCCCAAACTAGACAGATTTTCCTAAACAAGCCAGACTTTCACAAATTAGGCAGACTTCCCAAACTAGGCAGACTTTCCCAAATTAGGCACACTTTCCGAGTAAACAAATAGGAAAATCGAGCCCTACTTCAGAGAGTTCGTTTGTGCATAAAAAGTGAACTTTGGTTTGCTTCAAAATGCAAGTCTCAATTAGCTTTAAGTGAACCAAATTAACTAAAAACTGAAGCCACTTTCACACTGAAATTAGCGCGTCGATGCAGGTTTTTCAAAGCTGAGTTAACCCGCGATCAATCGGCATTTGGCTCCTTTCACATCAACAAAAAAAACACGCGTCTGATCCTCTGCTGGCAGCTTCGTTGCTCACAGATGTGAGTCTGGTGAAGCAATCACGCTACGTTCACGTTAACAATGTTACCCAGCGCAACAGAAATCTAGGCAAGTAAACAATAATTGTTGCTATTTTTCTGACTTATGTAGCCTATTTTTAAGTTAAAGTTTTGTTTAAATAAAGTAAACAATGTAGAGCGAGTCAGGCAGGAGTTAATGTGATTTCTTGTTTTGCACTTTAGTCCGTCCAAACAACTCAGCGGGTGGCGGCCGATTTTCCCACAGAATGTAGGCTCCTGAATGCGTGCTCGAAGCAGAGACGTCTGTTACCTTTGCAT
>JAVQJG010114774.1:0-15621 GCA_036024015.1 Craterocephalus amniculus | reverse complement strand
TACATATGCGCAATCAATGTCGTTAATTGTAATGAAATTACCCCTTTTACCACATACTATACCACGTAGAAAACCATTTTTCTTAGAAAGATTAAAATAATATCAGGTATAGTTCCTTTTAAGGGAAATGTTTCTGGGAGATTATTCAATTAGGTTAGCTGGTGGCAGGTGAGGGTGTCAGGCTTTGGTATAAATTTATTTTATTTTGTAAAAGGGGTACAGTTGTGCTGTAGTTTAGGAAATTCTCTCTGGGTTTGTTGTAAAGCTTCGATAATCCTAAACAGATTTGTAGCTTTTGCAGAGTAAAATAAGTGAGACATAGATCTGTAATTGTTGCTTTGACTGTCCAGATCCATGAGCTGGGGGCGATGGGAGTGATGGCCATGGAGGTCCCAGAGGAGCTGGGTGGAGCAGGGATGGACTACCTGGCCTACAGCCTGGCTATGGAGGAGATCAGCAGAGGCTGCGCCAGCACTGGAGTGGTGGTCTCTGTCAACAACGTGGGTGCAGTGTGAACATTGATATTGTTGTTCTGATTTTACAGCGCAGGTGTGTTAACGGACTGTTGTGTCTCTGTGGTTCAGTCTCTCTACATCGGACCGATCCTGAAGTTTGGCACAGAAGAACAGAAGAAACAATGGATTCCCCCATTTACCACCGGAGAGATGGTGGGCTGCTTCGCCCTCAGTGAGCCAGGTAACTGAAACTCTTGATTTTATTTTAATTTAACTTAAATTCATTTTTTTATTTAAATAATTTTATTCAAATAAATCAAATTTAGTTAGTTTTTTTGGGGGGGAATTTTAGAATGTTTTTCAAATAATATAAAATTATTTTTTATTGTATGCTTTGAAATCATTTTATTGTAATGTATTTTTTTCAATTTAGTTTTATTTTTTTAATAATTTTTCTGGTTTTGTAGTTTCGGCCTATAGAGAGAAAATCTAATATTTGTTGGAGATTTAAAGAGTTTATTGAAAATTTTATCCAAAAATTGGAGTTAATAATGGTGAGTTGTTTGAACCGTCTGTAGTACATTTTGCTCTGCCCTTCTCCTGGAGAATAAATAAATGCCACAAAAACAAAAAATCTATAAAATAATGAGAAAATACAGGATTTCATATATACTGAAACAAATGATTAAATGTTGAAATTATTAAGCAAAAACATTTATTTTGAACTCTTTTGTGAATTCATTTACCTTTTTTTAAAATCCGTTTATCTAGCTTTAGTTCTGAGCCAATCAGGTTTGAGCCAGTCAAACCCTCCCGGGTGACCCTTAGATCTTATTTTTGTGGTCATTTCCTCCACAAAGCTGCCAATTAGACAATATTTTTCCCCATTAACATCTTCTTATTAATCCCATCCAGTTACCACATCACCTCCATGTGGCTGCTAGTAACTACTAAACTCATAGTTCTTAGATTTTTTTAACAAGCATGTTTTAAAGTACAAGTAAATCAATCTCCTGCTTATGTAAAACGGGTTATGTCATTTAAATTCCAGGTAACGGCAGTGATGCAGGTGCAGCCTCCACCGTGGCTCGTCAGGAGGGGGACCAGTGGGTGCTGAATGGAACCAAAGCCTGGATCACCAACAGCTGGGACGCCTCGGCCACCGTCGTCTTCGCCACCACAGACAAGAAGCTCAAGCACAAGGCAGGACGCAAAACTCTGTAGTAGTTTATAAAGTAGCTCTTATGTCCTCTAACTGTACTGTTCTCCATGTCTGCAGGGTATCAGCGCCTTCCTGGTCCCCATGCCGACCCCGGGACTTTCTCTGGGGAAAAAGGAGGACAAGCTGGGCATCAGAGCCTCGTCCACTGCTAACCTCATCCTGGAGGACTGCAGGTTACCGCTGGACAACATGCTGGGGCCGCGCGGGGCTGGATTCAAAATCGCTATGGTATGTTAAACATCCTTCTCATTGTGACAAAATCTTCTACTGAGCCTAGAATTCAGTGGAAAATGTGGTTCCTATTATTACAATAATTTATCTTTCATTTCTAGTTGTTGGACGTCAGCAGAGTTTTAAATTTAAATCTTTAATTCAAAGCTGAAGAAGCCTTTCAGAGGAGAGTCTGGTACTTAGGATTTCCCTAACCAGGATTACTTACAATAAAAATTAGTTGCTAGTACCTTCACAGTTCTTGTTTGAAGTCGAAAACGACACAAATATTGAGTTGAAAGGTTTATAAAAGAAGAAAAAGAAAACTGCCTCGTTCACCAGTCCTTTTTCCTGCAGCAAACCCTGGACAGCGGCCGCATCGGCATTGCAGCTCAGGCTCTGGGCATCGCTCAGGCGTCTCTGGACTGCGCCGCCGACTACGCTAACAAGCGCACAGCATTTGGAGCGCCCATTGGCAAGCTGCAGGCCATACAGGTAACACAGCCTGAAACCGCAGACACGGGTTACATTTCATCTCGCTGTCTGGAAATGCTGTCATTTATTCAAGTCATTCTTTTTATAAATTCGTCGACTTATCAGTGCTTTTTATCCTGTATTTTTGTTGTTGGCAAAAAAACAAGTATATGATTAAGCCAGAATTATTGGCAATGAATTAGAATCTGTTTTCCTTCGAGTCTCGGCAGAACGTTGGAAGATGCCACTCGAGCCACAGGCTGCAGACCCCTTTGGTCAGAGGATTGATTTCGGGTACAGAATTACAAGGGGCATGTGGACATTTGTAACTCTCTGGTGATTCATTTTTTAATTGATTTGATTGGTTTAAGTTGTTTTCCCTCGTTTATAGGTTGGGAGCTTCATTCACAGAAGTCCCGGTTTTACTTGAATTTCATTTTATAAATGCAAAAGTCCACAGATTTTGCTGCAGATATGTTGCTACAAATCTTCTGGATACTTTACTACCAGTATGTGAGCGAGCATGTTGTTTGCTTCTGCCCACCTGTTTTTTACTTTTGTAGTTAAGATGTCATTGAGATGGAAACTTTAAAGTGTGGCGATTTCCAGTATTAATATCTGATTGCTTCTTTTTTATTTTACCGTTGTGCAGTTCAAGCTGGCTGACATGGCAGTGGCGATAGAGGGCGCCCGCCTGCTCACCTGGAAGGCTGCTCTTCTACGAGATTCAAAGAAACCCTTTACAAAGGTACACAACAGCCTCAGATTTAAGGTTTGCATTTCCTGTAGGGCGACAAACGTCAAACTCTGTTCCTCGTTTCCTCCAGGAAGCAGCGATGGCCAAACTGGCAGCATCTGAAGCCGCCACTTTCTGCGCACATCAGGTATAAAAACTAGCAACAACAAGAAGATTGATTAACCCTGGAGAGATCCTTTAAAAAACAACTATTATTTTTATTAATATTATAATTACTATTATTATTATTACTATTAAACTCACTAACCGTTTTTAAAAATTAAATTCAAAATTTAAAAAACTCTTTGCCTGCATGGACAAATATAAAAGATACAAAATAAAAAGCTAGTTTACCAAAATAAAATCTTAACATAAATAAATGCATTTGTTACTGTTAAGATATATATTGCATCAAAAATGATGCAATATATGTTTTTTTTTAAGAGGGCATTTTTTGTCCCTAAGATCAAATGTGTAAGTTTTCATGTATCTTTGCCAATTCAAGCTAATTCAATAACTGACATTATAATTCTACCAATAAAAAAACAATCTTATAAGAGCCTTCAGCTATTTTCAGTCAACACTTCTGTAATGTTCTTCAAAGGCCATCCAGATCTTGGGCGGGATGGGTTTCGTGACAGACATGCCCGCTGAGAGGCACTACCGCGACGCTCGCATAACAGAGATCTACGAGGGAACCAGTGAGATCCAGAGACTGGTTATCGCCGGCCAGATACTGAAGGAATACCAGTTATAGGCATGTTTTTATCTGCAAAACGGACATTTAAACACAGATCTGTCATCAGATAAGACGACTTCATCAGACCTCAGCACATCTATAACCTGCAGTTTTAGTATTTTTTTTAAATTATTATTATTTTTTGTAACAAGACTTTAAATAGATTCGGGTCAGATGTAAGATGATTTTATACCAACATTGCCTCTGCTGTCTCATGTCTTCAAGAAATTCAGGAACAGTCACTGTAAACTCCAAAAACTGTAATCTGATTAAATGCAACTTGCAGGGTAGCAACCACAATGAGTTTAAGCTCTACAAAGTGTATGGAAAAAAGGTTTTATGTAAAGATATCCCTTTTTAGTATTTAGAGCTGTTTCAGTTTTACATTTGCTAGACAGCTCACCTGTTTGAGGTACCAAAATGTCTTTAAAATCTGCAGCACTCTCAGGTTGTAAACATGTATATTTATAAATCTGTTAATAGAATCAGTACTGTGCAAAGGTCCTGAGCCATATCTTTATGATGCTGTAAAACATGTTATTTTTACTTTTTAAACCAACATATCTGTTTTGTGTTAATACAGCACTGATTCACCCCTTGAGTTAGGAACTTTTTATGCCCAATGAACCACCACGTCAGCATAAAGCAACAAATAAAAAAAAACTAAATAAAAAAACAGATTCCTCTGAAATGGTCAGATAACAGTCAAGGAATGAACTGAAAATAAATGAAAAAGTAGAAAACATCTGACTAAAACCTTTGCGGAACTGATTAAGACCAATTTCAAATATTACAGCTTTGTTTGGCTCCTAAAAAGAAAAATGTAAGCAAATTAGGACTGAATGAGACTTTTGCTCAGTACTGTATGACTTGTTGGTGTGAATCCACCTCCGGTCAGTCTGGTTATATACACTGGCAAATGACTTTTATTCAGTGAAAATGGTTGAAAAACAAGGTGTAGCATATGTTGAAAAAGAGGATGATTTAATTTAAACCTACATGTAGAGCCCCTTCTTGGCCAGAATTCATGTTGTACACTTAGAGATAAATTTCTTTACAGCTTAAATCACGATGTGCCAACATGCAGAGATATCAGCGTCAGAGATGAATTGCAAGTTTTTTTTCTTATTTGTTTTTCCTTGGTGATTGGTTAAACAGTTTGCACCACCACCTCAATCTAATTTGTTTGATCCTGCTGTTAGGGCAATCAACCACCAGAGGGCGACATAGTGCCTACATGTTGACCCAGTTTTGTCTCCTTACAGTACATACTGTATGATGGTGTGTAGCTGCACGGTGGTCACACTCAGACTCATCCGTGTTCCTGAGCGCAGATAATGAGCTAAGATGAAGATAATTTTGGGATATTATGTACATTTTTGTTGTAGTTGTAGGGGATATGCGATGAAACAGTGTTTGCTTCACACAATTCTTGTGCCTCAATATCTTGTACATATTGAATGTAATTTATTGTGTGCAGATGATAATAAAAACATGATTGCAATACTATGTTGGCCCTGCAGAGAATTTGTGGATTTTATTGCAACATCAAAGATCAGTCTTGATCAACTCTACCATTAGCTGATTTGGATTTGGGCCCTGAAGGGTGCAGAAAATAATGTGTAAAAGAAGGTACATCTTCCTTTGATTCTAAGGTTTTATGTATCAGGGTATAATTAAAATCATGTGTTCCTCTCCAGGTCTCAAAATGAAGTGAATCTATCTTCAAATAAACCACAACACAACGTGAAACTGTCATTGTTTATTTAACAAACTTCGCCATTTTCCGTATGATGTAGGTACTACTGGGCAAATTTTTTTTAAGGATATTCAAATTTTCCTAGTAATACCTGTAACTTAAATTCAAAGATGAAATGTACACATAGACAAATAGTATGAAAATCAAAATATTTCAGTTTTTACTTGTTTAGACTTTGCTGATCAGGATTTGTATCTTCAGAAAACCTCATATTTAAAAAAACTCTGGAAAGTTATCAATGTATAATATAGTATTTTATGTTGAATTGCTGAGATAAAACAACTTCTCCAGCAGATTCTAATTTTCTGAGTTGTAGTCCTACCTGTTCTGGGAGTTTTGTAGTTTCAGATGTGCCATGATTTTTTTTGAGAGAAGAGGATTTATATCCTTGAGCGCTTTCATACAAGACATATTTTATGCTTTTCCCCCTAATTTTAGTGTCATGAACTCGACATTTAACAAGCTAACTGGGGCCCAGAGAGTCTGAGATGTACCTGGAGTTTTGTAGTTTCTCTGAGCGTTGCATCTTGCAACTTATTGGGAGCTCCACTACTAGGAAGATCGGCAGCTGTCTTGAATGTTTTCCACTTGCAAATTATCTTCCCATCTTTAGAACTGTCAAAGAGTTTGGAAATTATAATTAGCCTCCCTCATAACCCTCCATAAATCAGTGAGCACCAGCAGTTTCTTCTCTAAGGTCATTGCTGATGTCTGTCCTCCTTGGCATGGTGTTAACAGCTCTGACCCTTTACATCTAATGGATGTAGTAAAGATAGATTTTTAGGTTTTGGTATTTACCTCACCTGGTAAGGACCAGATGATTTTTTTATATCTTGAGACATATAACCTTAAACTTACAAGGGTTTTGACTTTCTGTTATTCAGAGTTGGGATGTAATCTTTGCCTCATTTTCACTCCAATAGAAATGTTTACTGTTTGGTTTAATCACTTTTAACTTTTCCCAGCATCCAGGATGACTTGAAATAATCCAACAGGAGGCAAGGCGAGGCAGGTTTATTTATATAGCACTTTACAGGTTCAAGACAGTTCAGTGTGCTTTAGGAGGGGATTTTCTTTCTCTTTAATTTCAACCTTAAATGGTTTCCAGTCTGTTGGATGTGATTGTGTTTTCTTTGTCCCACACAAACACCGACCTCTCTATGAAATGGCTCGGGATACTCATCACTGTGTGTGCAAATGCAAATCACAACCCAGTTTGTGTGAACCTTGTGTGCATGTGACTCCGTGCACGCTCTTCCGCTCTGTTGGTCCACATGAAGGCTCTAATTGCTCGGCTGGTCCAGATCTGGGCCAAACTTCCTGAGGCTGGAGTTGCTGACTGCTGATTGTGCTGATCCTGCCGATAATCGGCTGCATTGTTCGAAGAAGCTCGTTTAATGCTCCGTCAGGGCGGCTCAAACAATTACCTGATTATTCTGACGTCTTTTAATGCATCTTATTTATTTCCTTCATTTCATATTATAGCGTCAAGGATTTGGCTTCTTTCTAGACAACATGTAAAATCAGAGCTCTGCGCATCATCAGCTTCAACTGGGCCCTTCTCGCTTTTTAAAACCATCAAGGGCAATATTTGTACAAACTAATCAAACTCACTTATCTGCGGCAGAAACTGGTGTGTAAATTTGCACAATATCACTTCTAATCATTTTTTCTCTTTCTATTCATCAGACCTGAAGGTTGTATTTTAAATGTAATCTGAAAACCATCCCAGTCTTGACTTTAAAGGCAAGTTTCAACTCATTTTCTAACCCATTTTCACATTTAGTGTCCAGGAACCCCTTATCTCTTAGGGATATCCACCTCCAGTCCTTAAGGGCCAGAATCCTGCAGGAGATCAGTGTGTCTCTGCTTCATCACACTTGAATCAAATTTATCAGCAACTGTGGAGGGCTTCATGGGGTGACAAGACTATGGAGCTTGGGTTGTAAGCCTCATTTAAGGTACAGAAAGCAAGCAGAGGCCAATGTGACCAGATATCTGACATTCTTGGTCCTTTAATGCCATCTATATTAAACTTGTTGCTTTTTTTCTGCCAGCAGCCAATGAGCATTCAACCATTGTTAGTATTTGGTTGTCATGAGGTTACATTTATAAGAACTATAAGTTACTATTGAGAGAATAATGTAGAGAGGTTGAGAAGCATATACTGAAATAACACAATAATATGTAACATAGGTTAAATATTCAGGTGTGAAGATGCAACTCTGAAAAGATGAATGCTCTGATTTTTTTCAGATGAAAATGTAAACCAGACACTGCCTGTCTTAAAAGGAAAAGAGTCCCCACAAGGATTTAACTATTTAGGTAAGAGTCTTATATTGGATTGCAACAAGTTGCAATGAGCTGCTTCTGTTTTTTTGGGGGAACCATCATCTTCCAGGAAGAAATGTAGTCAGACAAGCTCCTTTAGTGATGGTGATGACTTAAATGTTTGGTGAAATCAAATTGTTAAAAAAACAACAGTAGAGCTCAGGGCTATGTTCAATAGTGAAAGTAAGAGCATTTCCACATGCATAATATGAAGGAAAGTCTAGGAATTTGGTCTGAACAGTCAAGTAGCCTTAAAAAAAACACTTACCAGTTAAAATAATCAGGAAAATGGAGAAACATATAATGTTAATGTTGAAAAATTTCCATTTTGGTACAGCATTTAGTGCCCAAAGAATGAGGTCAGCTGACTACCTGAATAAAGTGACCAGGCTATTCCAGTTTTTCCTTCACTGATAGAACATAGTGTTTGCACATCATCATAAATGCAGGCATCACAAAATGATCTGTGGAGCCGTTTTTGAGAGTCTGAGGATGTCCCCATGGTAACATGGAAAATGTCTGAAAATGTCTTCTCAGTCTCTGTTGGGTATTTTACAACTCATCTGCAACATGTTCAGTTTGTTTTTAAGTTTGTGATCTGCTGCCCATCTGTTGATCTGAGAGGCTCTACCTCTCTGAAATGCTCCTTTTATACCCAGTCATGTCACTGACCTGTTGCCAGTTTACCTAGTTACTTGGAAATACTCCTGCAGGTGTTTTGTATTTGTGCCACTTATATTGCAGCCTTTTGTTCCAACGATTTTTTACAAATATTTTACTTCCATCCAATTCAGAAATTAAAATAGTAAAATGTTTGTTTCAACATCCGATATGTTCTTTATGTTCTACTGAATAAAATATGAATCTATGAGATTTGAAAGTTATTCTATTCTGTTTTTGTTTACATCTCACAGTGTCTGAACTTCTATGGAATTAAGATTTTAGAAATGTTTTTTCCTAACAACAGCTCCCAGTATGAGCTGTGGAGGTTCTTATCACCAGAAAAGCTCCCTGAAACACCTCATTTGTTGTTCAGGCTTTCCTTCCTTTGGAAGACATTTCAGTGACACACATCCAAGTACCTGCTACATTTAAATTGGCTTAAACGTGAATCAACAGCTGTTTTCTAGCTCACTTCTGACCTGCAAACAGCCTGGGCCCAAAAGGAGGAGGGCTTTCAGGAGCGAAAACATGGTGTCAAATATCAAAATAGAAGCTTTTTAAAGTTTATTTTGATATGGAGATTCCAACAAAATGTAGTTCAGTTAATTTAGGTTCTGCATATATGACAATTATTTATTTTATTTCACATATTTGGATTTTTCTTTCTTTCACTTGCCCTGAAACTTTTTCTTCAGAGCATCTCAACCCTATTTTTTAATGTTTGTTAAATATAATCTGACAGTAGAATGGGCAGAATTTGCACGTTTTCTACATAGTCAATTTATACATATAATTTAATAAAAACAAACTAATTTTTGCTGTTAACCTGTGAAATATTTCAAGTTGAAACAGAGTTTTAATGTCATTCCTTTAATTAATGATATGACTTAACTGATTTATATAATTGGTGCTTTCTAAAGTAACTTATTCAATCAGGATATGAAGGACAAAGACAGAGTTAAAATGCAATGTCTTCTGTGTTTATTAGAAAAGAATTCTTTACAATAACAAGAAATACAAAAGACTGTACACATCCATTCATATGCAAATCCCGTCCTTTGAAAAAACACGAGTGCACGTCGGTCTGAAAAGGCTTCAGTGAGGGAACAGACCTTAATTTCAGAATGAGTCCACAAACCTATTTACAATGAACCCTGCAGAGAAACGCGGCCACAGAACACGCGTGGTAGAAACATTTCAGTCTTTTTAACACTCATCTAAATCTGAACGGCTGTATTTGCGCCTGTGGTGGCGCGATGCTTTAAATCTGGATTAAACTCCTGTAGGCATCAACAAATGCTAAAATTTACTTTCAGTTCAGTCAGTTGCACAGATTTTTAAAGTCACGGTAATCATGAGCTTCTGATCCGCCGGCGCGCAAAGAGGCGCAGCACCTGTGGAGATGCGCAGCCTCAAGCGCAAAAGTCACGTCCCCAAGCGGACTCTCAGTTTATACGTAATGCTTCTTGTCGAACTCTCCGTTGGCTGTGATCGACTTGGTGGGGACAAACTTCATGGGATAAGTCTCTCTGGCCCCGTGGGTTAAGGAGCAGCACAGCAGGGTCCCTCCGAGCAGCAGCAGCGCGGACGCGCCCCAGCCGGTGTAGATGGCCGCTCCGATCTCCTTCTTCCTGGACGGAGACACATTCTGGTCGTGGAAGTCCACGATGATGTTGTTGGCCATCCAGCAGAGCGGGACGAGCATGAAGAGGCCGCTGATGATGTAGATCACCCCCCCGGCGTTCACCACCTTCGCTTTTACGCCCTCATCCTTGATGCAGTTGGTGCACTGCGCTCCAGCCACAGTCACCGCCAGCGCCACGACCCCCAGCACGGCGGCGATGACCGTGAGCGCGCGGGCCGTCTGCAGGTCCTGTGTCAGGGCCAGGACGGAGTCGTGGATTTTGCACTGCATCTGGCCGGTGCTCTGCACCACGCAGGACATCCACAGCCCCTCCCAGATGCTCTGAGCCACCATGATGTTGGTGTCGATGAACGCGTTCACCTTCCACATGGGCAGCCCGCACGCGACCATGACCAGCAGCGTGCCCGTGACGCACAGCGTCAAACCCAGAAACTCCAAACACGCAGCGAGCATGGCTCCGCTTCTCAGTGTTCTGCTACTTCTGTAAGGTGAGGGGTCCTTGCGCTGCTCTCTCTCAGCTGTCTCCGCGCGCTCCGGGTCGGTTCTACGTTTATCACAGAGAGACCCTCAAACTTTGAGCCAATCAGCAGTGAATGCGTCCTCAAGACAGCCAATCAAAGCTGCGTAATAGCATCATCTCACGCGCACAATTGCGTGAGAGCGTTTACCAGCTGGAGCAGGAGCAGCATGTGTGGTGCCTTCCTGTAATTCAGAGCAGAGCCGCCTCCGCGAGGAAGCAGGAATGGGACTTTTTAAAAAAAGTGACGTATGCAAATATCTCCGCCTGCCCCTCCTGAAGCATGTTGGCTTGTCCATTTCTACTGAAATCATAGCAGTATAGCTCTCATCATCACCTTATAGGTCCAACTCAACTGCTTGTTAAGGCAAATAATGAGCCAATCACATGGCAGCACCTTAGTGCATCAGATGATCAGAGACTTGCTGTTGTTCAATCTGAGCATCAGAATGAGGAAAAAAGAGGATTTTAGTGACTTGAAGGTTGCTGGTCTTTCACTGCTGTTCTACTGGGATTTTCACCATCTGGAGTGTTTTCAGGGAATAGCCTGACACCCAGTGAGCAGCTGTCTGAACCAAAAAAAAAAAAGGTCAGAGGTCAGAGACACACCGCTGCTGCTCCTGGGTTCTACATGTTTTATGACTCGTCTCAATTCCACGGCTGCAAAACACTCAACATGTTCATCATCACTTTTCCCAAACTTTATAGATTCCTGTTATCATTAACCCTTTAATGTGCTGTTCTACTTGTTTAATAATTCATCTCAAATATCTAATAAGCCAATCACAGCGCAGCAAGTCAGTGCATCATGTAGACATGGGGAAAACAACTTGCTGAGTTCCAAACAGAATTGGACTTTTTTGGTGTTGGAAGGGCTGATCTGATCCTGTCCTGGATCAATGCTTCAGGCTTCTGCTGGTGGAAAGGTGTTGGGAGAATTTCCTGTCCCCTTTGGGCCCCTTAGCACCAACATGGCCTGCTTTAAGCAGCACAGCTACCTGAGTCCTGCTGCTGACCATGTCCATCCCTTTCTGAGCCCAGTGGAGCGTCTTCTGACGCTGCTTCCAGCAGGATGATGCTCCATGTCACACAGCTCAGATCAATGAGTTCACTAGACTCCAACGGCCTCCACAGCCACATCTCAGTCCATGATTCCACCTTTGGGATGTGGTGGAACGGGAGATTCTCATGGATGTGCAGCAGCTGAAGCTGTCATGTTAATATGGAGCAACATCTAGAATCTCTAAAAGGATAAAAGGTTTTTCAACATGTTGAAAAATCCATTTAATCCCAAAATGTCCTCATAATGTGTGCAGCGGATCTTCCTGGCCTATTTCCTTGTTTGCATCACGTTCTGTTATTTTTACCCATTTTCCTGCTTCAGAAATACTGAGAACAGCACAGGATGTACCATGCAGAGGAGCCTCCTCCATGCCGCCATGCCTCCGACTCCTCTGCTGAAAGACTTGCATCAACTCTCCTTTCATTTCTGAGGGTCATCAGGTTTTGTTTTGACCAGCTTGTCATCAGCAGGCGAGTGGAGCTGACTTAATACTCTGCAGCATTTGATTTTAGGGTTGAACATTCCCGCTTTTAGTTTAATTACAGCTCTAATGGGAGCGCGGGGAGAGTAAAGAACCGTGCTGATAAGCTTCGCTTTAAATGAAGCTCCTCCAAGATGTTGATCAGCTTCTGTGAGTTTATGCATATTTCCCAGAGTGCTGGCACTCTAACCCACTGATGTTAACCCCATCAGGTGCTTGTCTCCCGGTCACACTTGATATTTTTTGGGTGATTTTATGTCTTTTTTAAAAGTGTTTTTAAAAACTTTGTTTTGCCTGAAATCTTATGATTAAAAACCTTATAAATGACATTTTAATGACCACTATGGTGTTTTGCTACAACCTGATACTACTTTGAAAATGTTTTAAATGATTTATTGAAATTTATGGGTATTATTGTTTAATGATTTTCTTTTCCCTCTGTCTTCATTTGCCAAATGTACGGTTACAGGATGCCCAGATTAACAAACATCATGATGACTATCTGCAGTAAAAACAGCAGAAAAGTCCAGCTTTGCTTTCCTTTAGCAACAACAGTCTGCACACGGCCTTGATGTCTCGTGTTAAACAACCTGTTATCTAGGCAGGGCAAGTTTCTGAACAGCGTTACGATCTTAAGTTAAGTTTTTTCATTCCTCTCACAAGGAATTAATTTATTTCACCCTTTTCATTTGCAGAAACATCCTTCTTTTCCTCCAGACTGCATGGAAACTGCCTTGCTTAATAGTGTGGAACAAACTCCTCCCATGTTTTCCTTTCACAAGCTCACCTGTGACACTAATGATGAAACCTGACTGAGACTGTTTACATGTAAAGAACGAATATAAAGCAACTAAGAAAAATTAAAACTTAGGTGTTTCATTAACTGGAATCCTATGCGGCTCATCTGGATGTTTCTGCTCTAGTTGTACATCATGTTGTCGTCATAAAAGCCTTATTACTAAACTTCTATTCTTGTAGTTTTTATTGCTGATTTTTCAGATGTGGAACAAGATCACAGCCAAGTTTCTCTCTTTTATCAGCTTCTGGATGGAAAATCTGCTAATAGTATCCCTGATGTGGATGTCGGTAATGTGGGGATTGTGTGTGTGTGACCACTTATAATGTTTACAGCAGACAGTGATGCATGCTGATAGAAGCTGGACCACACCTACTGTAATTACTGGGCTACCGTATGGACCCACAATCTTGATGTTTTAGTCACAGAACCGCTCATTCAGTTTGAATCATAACAGTGGCAATGGAGATGGGGGGTTATTTGTTGATTCACCCATCTGGACTCCATGGCAGATAAACAGAAACTGGGTGGAGGAAGAGCTGTGGTGGCGACAAAGATAACTGAGATCATTTTGAATGTTACAAAGCTTTTTGTGTTTACAGGTTGAACCTTTAATTTCTTCCTCTACGTGAGACAGCAATGTTGTATTTCACGAGATTTCTCTGACTAACCAGGTCAGATCTGACTTTTGAGGGATTTTTCTGTTGACTTTTCTCTCTTACAATAAAATAAATGCAGGTTCCTTGTTTAAATAGAAAACACAGTACAGCTTTTCTACCAAGTAAAAAGTTTGGAGGTTAGCTTTTGAGTTATTTTGGAAAAGGAACCCAATTAAAACTCTATGAAGTTTCTAATATAACTGTCCCAGAATGAAAAGAAAAGAAAAAAAACCCCATTTAATTAGACATTAGATTAATTGAACATTATTAACAGGAAGTATAAAACCTGCATGCAGCATCCATCATGGATGATTCTGTCATAGGTCTGCTGCTGTGTTTGGGATCATTGTCATGGTGCATGACCCAGTTTCAGCCTACAGTAGCTTTATCTGTTTGACAGATGGCCTCAGATTTGTCTTTGTCCCTTTCACGCACTGTGGAAACAAAGGTGGGCACCAATATAAACCTTCTTTTTCTTGCATATGCATGGGTGAGGGCGGCAAATTTGTAAATTAACCACTTGCATTCACACTGGAATAAATAAAAATATGATAAAAAAATCATTGGAATTCCAAGTTTACCTCACTGTTAAACAGGAAAAGAAACAATATATATACACTTAGAATAGATTCAAGCACAGGTGGAAAGTAATGCATTCATTTAAAAAATCTGTGATTGAGTAGATTTTGTGAGTAAATTGTAATTTTCTAAGTAGTTTTTTAAAATAATACGTTTTACTCAAATAGATTTTTAATGGGTACTTTTACTTAAGTAGAATTTAAGTAAAGATATTTTTCTTAGTTACATCTCCTTGCACACTTGCACATGCTTGGAATTCTCACTGATGACGGCTGGTGCTGAGCAGGAGATGGACGAGGCTGAGGATTGTCCAGCAGAGGCATTGAATTCCTGAACACGGACTAATCAGAAAACAAAGGAAATCCTCGGCCAGATCTTTGTGTTCAAACCCAAACGAGGCAATAACTTCATCCTGTGATGCATAATGTGTCCTGACCAGCCAGACAGAGCTGTCAGCTTTTAAAACTTCCTCATCAAATCCATGAAAATATTTAGCAAGTATAATACGTAGTAAGTAGAATATGTGCTTTTTGTATCCCAAATGTTATATTTATTTAGTTAAAACCATCCTCCTTTAATCAAGATGTACCTTCATGATATCAATAATAAAAGTAACTAAGCAACTTTACTCAACTTACATTTTAATTTAAGTACTTTTTCTTGCTTTTATTTCAAATAATTTCTTAGTGTCTTTTTATGTTTGCAGAAAAAAAGACTTTCTTCAGTAATTTTGCCGTCATGAACTTAAACATTTAACTTGCTAACTGAGGCTTGGAGAGTCTGAGATGGCTCTAGGATTTTTTCTGTGCGTTAAATGGTCTGATCCTAGGCTGAACTTGCGGAAACCTCCATTTCAGCTACCTGGAGAGTTTTACACTTGTGAATAGGTTTCTAACTGTAGAATGATGGATAATGAATAAATCAGGTGCATTTGCTGAGCCACAGCAGTTTATTCAATAAATAATGACACGGCATAGTTGTGGCGTGTCTAGAAATTTTTTCACAGGGGGGCAAGGCAGGGGCACATCCTCAGAAAAGGGTGGCACATGTGAATAAGGCTTTTTTTTCAGAAAAGAACTTAGATTCTAGGTTATTATGAACTAAAGTAGTCATCTTACGTGAAAACTAAACGTAAAACAAAACTTAGAAATGTAAATAGCTAATAATTTTTTAAAATGTACTAAAGTTTACTTAGAATGATGCTTTTAGTCAATTCTGCACCATCATATAGTTCAATGATCATTAAAAACTTATCATTTATCATTTGGCCCGGTGTCCTTCATGTCAAGCAC
>JAVQJG010114740.1:0-22040 GCA_036024015.1 Craterocephalus amniculus | reverse complement strand
ACACACACACACACTCAAACACACACACACACACACACACACACACACACACACACACACACACACACACACACACACACACACACACACAGTTAGTCAAAAAACAGACAGAGCTGTTTCTCTCTCTGAATAATAATCATGACTTTGTGATTGGCCAGTATAATTGCTGACTTTCAGAAAGCGGGGTAGACATCGGCTGGCCAATGTACTGTATAATTACATTAACATATTTTTGTATCTGATGTAATACAACAATTCAATAACAATGACAAATGAGACAGAAAATAGAAACCCAAATGGATATTTAGCACTTATGCCTCACTGAAGAAGATCGAAAAAACAATCCAAGAAGGAAAAAATAATTAGCTTCAGTGCACCTAAAAGCAAAAATGATCAGTGGTTAAAAACATTTTCTTGTTTCCCAGAAAAATGGAAATTTGTAAACCACCAAAAATGAAATAACATTGTTACACAGAAGCTTCCTGCTGCAGATGCATTTGTATTCCTTTTCTCTTTCCAGACCTTGTAAAATGTTTACAAGATGATGTTGAGAAATAATCAGTGGATCATCTGTGCGGCTTAATGGACTCTTTTTTTTCTGGATGAGTTCAAATCCTTGATTAAAAACCAAGTAGCCTGAAAGACTTAATGTTCACTGTAAATGGGACTGATACTGTTAGGATCCAACCAATAATCTTAGCCTTAATCGGTACAATATTTTTTTAAATGACCTTCCTAAATGTTAAATAAATCCATTTCATTCAACTCCTTGTCAATACAGATGTGTACAAACATTACTAACTTTTCCTGCTTATCAACAGCCAAAGGAGATTGCTATATGTCTTGCAAAACATGTTTTTGACACAGTCCTGATAAACTGTCATCAGATTGATTTTGTAGCATGAGACAGAATTGAAATATGTGCCTGTTAATGAATTTAAGAATGACTGTTTTTTCTTCTTTTTTTAAATCCAACAATAAGGATTTGCAATAACTACAGGATAAAGTACAGACAGCATGACGGCCGTTCATGAAGATAAGCAAGGGAGGTCAATACTTACAATCTGACATATAGATTTCCGTTGTTGTCCTCAGGAAGTCTGACAACTCAGCAGCTCTTCTCTTGTTATCTTCCTCTTCCTCCTCCTCCCCTCCACCTTTGTTGTAAGTGAAGTCCAGTGCAGCAGCCCGGGGCAGCAGACCCATGGACATCAACTTCTCTTTGTGCCTTTTTTTCTTCAACTTTCTTCTCTTGTTCTTGCTATAGCGCTCCCCTCCCTGATCCTCAGGCGCTTGACTTGGACCTGTGCTGGACTCACTGACTAACGTCCCATCTTTCACACAGTTTGGAGGGATAGATTTCTTCTTCCTTTTTCTTCTCCTTTTTCGACCTTCTGCCCCCTTTTCTTCCTCAAGTTCTTCACTGCTCTCTTGGATATTTTCCTCTGCAGACAACAAGGGACACATTTATGATGAGTTAAAGAAAATGTTGAATTTAGTGTTCGAACACAGTCAAACAAACAAGAATAATCTCAAAGAAAATGAAAAGAAAATTTGTGTAGACTGCAAAAACAACAGGAACAAAACAAATAATGGCGTGGTGGAAAGAATAACTCCAGACATGGCAACAACAACAAAGGTGTTGTACTAAAAGGAAGCCTGGTACCATTTATACTGAGTAAATTGATGACAACTACAAAAGAATAGTATGACAATTAGTAAACAAAACCTGGTGGGGAAAAAAACAACAACATGAACTCTACACTGTTTCAACATGAAACAGACAAAACTAAAGAAAGATAAAAAAGAACAAAACAAAATGCAAAAGTAACAATATGTTGTACATCCTTTCATGACAGAATAAAATGAACCAAAGTACCTGATTTCACTGTTTCTCAGACAGGGAACACCTTACCATCCGAGCCTGAATGCCTGTTTTTAATTGCTCACATTTCTCACAAAGAAATTACAGTAAGATCAACAACACAGATGAGTACATATCTTATCTTGATAACAAGAGGTTATTGAGTACAAACGTCAGAAACACTGTTTCCCTGGTAACCAGAGGACACTGCAACATCCAAACATGTCCTGTAGCAGAGAGTCTGCTGGAAAAATGTGTCTATCAATAGAGAAGAGAAGCTGATAGTTTGCTCTATAATTTCTGGTGTAAACTTGATGTAGAAACAGAGATAAATGACAGATTTAAAACACCAAAAAAAAGACTACATAAAATTCTCCATATTCTATTATAAAGTCGTAAGACTGCCTCAGGTTTAAAAGGGACAGGTTTCTTTTCCTGCTTAAGCTGCCACTCACATGTAGTTCTCATAATTCAAGACAAACAGTGTTAGTCTCTTTAGCCCATAACACATTAATCATTACTTTACTACACCAATTAGGCTTGCTGTAATACTTATAAAATACTATTTTGATCACTTGATTAACCTTCATAAAACTAAAACCAAGCTGACCTCAAACAGCACTATGGATTCCAATTCTCTTGAAGGCTTACTATCCACCTAATCAAAAATATGTTAAATTATGAGCTACAGTATAATGCTGATGATAGCAATTAATCAAACTTAACTTTGTCATTCATTGCATTGGCTATCCCTCAAACTATGTCCTGCATAAGCCAGCAAATCTTTCTTTTATTTTACTGAGGTAAGCATAAGTCCCTTTGGTGGATCAGCATTAATGCAGATTATGAGCACATACATGTGTAATGAACCAGGCTCTTTGGTGCAGCCTGATCATTTCATCAAAAAATATAAACATCCAATAATAATAATCTATGTCAATGGCAGTGTGCATGAATTATCTTTGAATAACACGCCACAAATCAGAAGTCTTAAACTGAAGTGTATCCTGGCAAATACAGATGGACATTAAAAGACATCTAGCACATTCGTGACTGCTTTCAATAGCTAATTTAAAAGTTAAAAAAACACATCTGATGATCACTGTATGTTTATTTAGCTAGAGTTGCAGAGACAATTTAACTTAACACCCAGCCAACCTGGAGAAAAAACATATTGTAAATCTCCTCTAGGTAAATGGTGTGTAGCACAAGTCCATAAATATAAAGATTATGGCTATCTTACCAGCTGGATCTTGTAGCTGGGGAAGTGTGGCAGATATCTCTGAATGTATATTGTAGTCTGGGGGAGGGGGCAGGACTGTGTACATCCGACAGTGAAGATTTGCTGAACTCTTTGTCTTCCCTGCTTTTCCTTAAGCAAACATGTAAAATAAAACAATTACATTAAACAGAAAACAGACTAGAAGTGGGGCTATAATTTCATATGTACAGTGTTAATGTGATCTTACCGATAGAGAGCTTTCCACAAGTATTTCTTTTCACTCTAGTTACCTCTGCAGTGGGCGGAGGTCCAAGTTTAATTCCTGATGTTGGAGCTGCGGGGAAAAGCTTCTGAATGACCTTAGATTGAAACGCTACAGGTGAAAAAAATCAGAAAACAAACAAAAACAAGATTTAGTATGTAGTCAGATCAAACGTGCTTAATCATAACCTTTATAATACGATTCTTGATAGGCCATATTACTCTGCCACATAACCAAACAATAATAAACAATGGAACGGGCATAAGGTTAAAAAGGGATCTAGTCTGAGAAGAAAGTCTTGAAAAATCAATACATTTATGGTCAGTTTGTAGAACATTATTCTAAATAAAAGTTGGTATGTGTAATCTACAACTGACAGAAAATATATAACAGCTATCGGTGAACTTTATTTTAGAATAATGAACGTCTCCTTGTTTTGACAGTAAAGCACGTGCAATTGTTTACAACAAAGCATGTCACCCACTTACCGCGAGAACAGGCTATTCAGCTACATGAGCGAGCTAGCTAGCCACATAATTGCTTCTGTTTAAATTTAATATTTAGTTTGATAGGTTAAAGACGTGGGTCTCACCTTCTTTCCTTTTTGCCATGCCGATATATCCAGTTTAGCCAAAGTAAATAAGACGGAGACTTTAGCTTGGCTAGCTTGCTAGGTATTTAAGCTAGTAAGCTAGCTTATAAAACTAGCATACTTAGCGCATACATAGCGCTTTAGTTCTGCCTCACATCAAGTGTCACACAGAGGTGATACGCTGACATTTTTACGTGCGATAAAGATACTGAACAAAATAAAGGACACTTAACCTACAACAAAGCCAACTAGTGCAAGAATCGCTCCTGCTGCTCCCCACCTCATATCACTCACAATGTGAGATGTCTGAGCTCCTGTAGCTAGGCTTCGCCAGTCTCTGTTCAAAATCTTTACAGTTTCAAGTAAAATTGTTTGCCAACGCAGGAAGACAAAACACTTGATGTGAATACGGTGCATAGCCTGGATCAGCGTAATCTACTCCTCCAATCGGCGTGTAGATTGTGCTTGTTAATATGAAATACTGGTTAAAAGCAGACATATTTTGCCACAATTTTACTAAGGCACATGGTGATAAAATGCGATTCGGGGGATGAAAAATGCGTATATTTAACCACTGACAGTTTGTGCCATGTAGGACGAATTAAACTCTGACTTCACAATTTTCGAAATGCATCGCAAGGAAGTCAATCAATCTACTGTGTAACCGCAGCTAAATCCACAAAAGCGTTCCCAATTTGTAGGTTGACTTTAATTGCTAACTTTCTTCTTTCAAATGTGATACGTCAAGCTAGAGCTCCCCACGTGTTTGAATCCAGTAATAGCACGGACATGGGGCGTGCGCGCACACCACGCCAGCTGTAGGACGGAGTGGAAGCGAGATGAGAATACAAAGCAGGCACCTCATGGCTCAGCATCAGCATCAGGCTGAGTTGAGATTTGCGCACCCATCAAACTTGGCTTGGGACCTCAGCATGTGAACGGGCTTTGCGGGAGGAAGATCCACATAGAATGTCAGCTCTGAAGAAGGTAATTCCCCTTTTTCTCATTTTTGTCTTAATCTTTCTGCAAACATTAAATGATGTTATGGCAAATAAGGAGTAACAAATTATGTGTTTGTCAGTAGTTTGATTGATTGGATTAATTATTAAACAGATGCTTACACGAAAATGAAGTGTAATTTTTGCATTGCTTTTGCATGCACATGAGATTTCATTCATAAGACCTTGTGGGTTTCATTCCACCTGCATTTATTCCTTTGTATGAAGCCTTTATGAAGGAGCTGGAAAATAAAAAAACATATTTGCTTTGGGGAACTTCTTAAATTAATGTTTTATCATGTTTGATCTCCCGAAGCCCCCCCCCCCCCCATTTGTGCACTGTCACGTAATACAGTAAGTGCCAACTGTATTCTTTGTGGGTGGATGAGGTTCACTGACTGTCTGACAGAGCCCCATCCTGAATGAGAGTGGAGCCTCCTACGGCTTCACAACAAAAGGCAATTGATGAGTGAAAGGTTTTGTAAGACTGAAGAAGACTACAGTACACTGATACGTGTGAACCTGTTACATAATATTCTGCGGTGCACACTGAGCAGCATTATGCTCTATTAAGTCGTTTTATTCGTCTTTATGAGATTTGCACGATTGAATGGTTGTAATCAGTTCAGGAATTTTGCTATTGAGCGGATCTTGAACAAGTTAAGTGCCTATTTGTGTAAAAACCTTGTCAACTTGGACAGATTATATTGTTTAAGATTCAGTCCAGTTATAAGTATTGATGGTTTTTCTCCAATAGATTTACTGAACTCCTCACACACAAAAAAGTTGGATAGAATGCCTGCTTCAGCACTGCTGCCGAAGCCACAGCAAACGCACGGCACTCAACATGCAGCGTGAGTGACAAAGTGCTGGCTGCCAGCACTCACATAGTCAGACATCATAATCACAGAGCTACTAAAAATAGGGGACCATATTCATTGCAATTCTTTAGAAGCTCAGTGAAGTTATTGCTGTTCACCCCAGCGGCTCGAAGCTTTTCCACGATGCTGTACCTCCAACTTGTTAAATAATGCAAAAAAGTGCTTTTTATCTTTAGACAGACGTGATCTTGCAGTCTTTCTTAAAAGACACACCGCTGTATGTGTGAGATTTCAATGTATATGGACTTGAATAAGTCTTTTTTTATGTTTCATGTGAGATCTTGGAAAAGTGCTTAATTTATTCATGATGCAGGGGACGGCCAGTGCAGTAGTCCTATGACCAAGGGTATACCTTGGGGGGAAAAAGGCCTGAGAGTTTTATTTCTCGTTAGCTTATTCTTAAGAGAAAAAATATGAAGTGGATCCTGGCTTTTCCAGGATTGTCTAAAATGCCTGCTTGTTTTTTCAAATTGATCAAAAACCTTTTTAGAAATTAGAAACACCTGTTCATTTCTTCCCAGGGAAATTAATCACTCCCTTGAGCATTGTAGGTATAATAAATAAATTATAGAAAGCACAAAAACATTTTGCTCCTGTATGGGCCATGCATCTGTTTTATTATTGATCATTGATCCAATCGGATTTGAGCCCAGTAACTTGCTGGTACACATGGAATAATATGCTGTCTATACTATCTTGTAGAATGCAACATAAGCAGGTCTTGCAGCACTTGTTTAGAAGCTCACTGTATCATGGACAAGAGCAAGTGGCCCAAATAAGTGGCCCATCATCAACGACCCTATCATACTGGTCAGTGCTTTGCATGAACCCATTATGGACGTTCATATTTTCCCTGAATTCATAAGTCAACAAGACTGTTTTAGAATTAGAGCAGCTTTTTCTTCTCTATTGTTCATGTTGTTGTTAGTGAGTGAATGTGTCTTGCTGAACAGCATGCATCATGCGGCTGCACGCTCTGGTGGAAGCCACAATGATGTCTATAGTCACAGCTTTAATGATTATATACACAATTAAAGCAGCTGCAATACGACAGCCACAGATTTGAAGCAAAAATAACAAAAAGTGGTAAACAATGAGGAAAATAGGTTTCAGAAGAGAAAAAAAATTGGGAAAGGATGCACAAGTGTGTATCTGCAAAGAAAGTTGAGGTTTTGTTTTGGTCATGGTGCATGTAGCTGCATGTTTGATTTAATACTTTTTCTTGTCGCTGGAATTAGCTTTTATAATGATGGAGACTGTATTTCTTACAGGGCCTTTGTGGAACGGTGTGTTTTCATCAATGAGCAAAAGTGGGCACATAAGAGATGTTTTTTTGTTGATCCCAGTTTGATTTAATATATTGTTGGTTATTAGATAAATAAATGCAGAAATGTGCTTGCAACTGCTCAGATAGTCATGGGATCCATCATCCAATAAATCATAGCACTCTATCACTATGTTCTAGATAAGAAGGATCATTTTAATCAGTAAAAACTTATACATTGTGTCACCGGTTCTTTGCCTGATCTTTTTTGATGCTCTGCATTTATGTTTTGTGCAATGTTTTGTGTAATCCATTCATTATGTGTTTTGTTGTGGAGCCATCGAAATGGAGCAGCAGCATGAGAATGTTGCTGCGATAAACCCACATAAACCAAAGTTTACTGGCTTTAAGGACATAAGTAACAATTAGTTTCTCTCTCTTGTCTGGTCTTGTTACGCCACACTATGATTTTAAACTGCATTTTGCCCTTGTTGTTATGATGCTGCATGCTTAATTACCCTAAATGTCCAGCTGCATATTTGGAAAACTCCCAGTGCTCCCAATGGACTGTCCACTCTCGCCTGCGAGAGCTGCAACATCTGTAAGCTAATATAATAGCCTAAAATGAAATTAGTTATATAACCATGCATATTGACTTATGTATTAAAGTGCACTGGCAGGCTGCTAAGAGTTATGCACATAAAGCCTGCAATACCTAACAACAAAAGCAGTATGACGGACAGGTGGCAGCCTCTGCTGTTGGCCATTGTGAGTAAAAAATACTGTAGATGACACGTCACTTACCAGCTTTAGGAGGCTCCACCTTTTACCCCATTCACATCATCACTTCAGCTCAACAGATGACTGCTCACCATTTCAATGAAAGGAGGATGATTCATGATTTATGTGTTTGAAAATCTTTACTCATCCTTCCAGGCAATTTCTCTCTTTAAAGAGAAGACGGCTTGTTTCAGAGCTCCCACTTGAATTAAACGAATGAATGTAAAAACCAGAGTTGATCTTTATCAGGATACGTCTGAGGTTGCTATCAAAAGACTTAAACGCATCAAAGCTTCCATAAAACCAAGGAGTAATTTATAGGAAGCTCGTGTTGACTTTGCCTATTTGGCAGGGACACGACAAAGCTCTTATAAGGTATGTGAAGATGGACAGCAAACTTGAAACGCCACATTTATATGCCTGTGATGTCATCTTGGTCTAGAAGGGGGGGGGGTGCTGAACGTAGACCGGTTTGATTAAAGTCAATGTTAAAACATTCAAAAGGCTCTTTTCTTATTCATCCACACACTGGGCCAGATATGATTCCGCTCTCTTCCCTCCTTGCCTCATCTTTCTTTTCCTCCTCTCGCCTTAATGCTTTCTTTTATCTTACTGTCCAATGAACTGTTATTCACCTTCTTCTATCCCCTCTACCTCTGTGTGTGTGTGTTCCTGTCTTGTCATGATTCTATTCATTTTGGGATGAATGCCCCTGTGCATCGGTAATAGTTTGGCTTTGGTATAGGTATGCAGAGGGAGTGTATGTAGGGGATGGATGGATGAGACGCCACTTTAGGAATACAATAGTGCGGGAGAGCCAAGTGTGTGTATGTAAGGGAGCCGTTATGTCCTTTTGTACCTGTGCGCCACCCCTGCTGAGTTTATAACCTTTGAGTCGAAGGCAGGCAGGGATCTTGCAGGTGTCGGTGCATTCAGTCAGTGTTGCAGTTGCTGCAGTAGCTGCCAGATAAGACAGCCGTGACCCACTTGTAAGACCCCATTACCAACCTATCTGTAACTTTTTGATTCAACCTGATGGTGCTGTAATAAATTCAAGCGATTTTCAGCTTTGCTTTTGCTGTTGATTTAACTGGCTTCTCTAAGTCATTTTTCATTTTAGAAATTACAGAAGCTGCCCTTTGAAAGTTTGCACAGTGCAGCGATGAGTGCCCACGTCTCTCGTCAGCTGCAAACCTTCAGGCTAGACTCAAAGATAAATCATCCAAAGGGCCAAATGGAATTCTAAATTCATCCCTTACAGCTCCCCGTATTAATATCCTGTCAAAATGTGAAATTTAAACCTAATGCAAGTGCAAGACCCCATACAATTAAGTATGCACTTGAGTTTTCCTCTATAGAAAACACAAGTCCTGCATTAGCATCACTGTTGGCAAGAGGCCCACCCTTTTAGAGGCTTTACCAGACCCCTTAAGCTGAGCTACAGATGTGAATATATCAGCTTAATTAAGCAGCCCGCACTAATGACTGACAATCAAGGCAACAGGATATTTGATCAAGGTGATTGGGAAAGATGTGGTTCGGCTGCAGAGAATAGTTTAGTGCTTTAATCACCTTGATTGTCAAGCTGTTTCATGTATCTCTCCGACATTGTTAAAAAATCAGAGGCTTCGGATACTTTTGATTGTGGTTACAGGCACAGTTGGGTCGACTTACTGCTGAAGTTTGATCTGGCCATTTAACTGGACCACCGTCCTTGTCCTTGTGTACATCATCAATCATACAATCATGTTATCCACAGCAGTATGCCAGATGCCACAATGCTGTGCACTGTCTGAGAAAATGTTCAAGACACTCTGCTGCTTCTAACTTTCCTTGTGATGGATTATAATGTAAGAAAGACAAATTCACAACAAAGATCCTGAATTTCACTTATTTGAATTAAGTTTTGTCAGATGATGTTCCAGTTATAAAAATCTGGATTTAATTCATTGATCCAAACAAGCAAGCTGAGTCTGGATGAGTTGCTTTTCAAAGACTGTTTCTGGTACATTTAGCCATTAAACAAAAGAGCAGCTTTATTGGAATTTGGCTGCGTTAATATATATTTATGCTTCCCTGCTAAACAAAAGTATTCAGATATTGTGTGGTGTATGTAGGCACTCTCAAGTCTGACTGAGCATGTACAAGCAGGAGTTATCTGAGGTTGAACCACATTTTCTGGGTGTGTTGGTCCGGCTTTCAGGGCACATTCGCACCATAGATTGGGAGACTCGTCTTGGTACCTGTGTTCGGTTTGGTTTGCTGCTGCACTTTACTGAAGCACACTAAACCACCTTGAACGTGTCACACAGCCACAGCAGCTGCTTACTGAGAAAAGGTGTTAAAACCTGATGTGTTTTTCACCAGAGGCTGTTCAGTATGAGCAGCAGGAAAGGCAGCGAGACACGGGACATGTGGCACGTCGCACACAAGTCACTTTCTCTCTTTGGTCGTCTGGATGGTCCGTTTGCTTTACCACTGTCGGTGCACTGGACCAGAGCTTCTTTGGTCCATAACAAATGGTCGCACTGCTCCAAACAGATTGTACTATCTGGACCGAACAGTGCCGGTGTGAATGCTCAGAGCTTTGATTTTGTACAATTTCTGTCAAAATTAAACATTAACGTGTGTTTAAATGGTCCAATTTAGTCTAATAATAACAGTTCTTAACTTTTGAGAAACAGCCTCCAGGAAGTCAGCCGTGAAAAAAGAATAAGCAGGACAACAGTGTCCTAGTCTTAGATATCAGAGATAAATGAACAATTAATATAATGAAATTTAAAGCAGTAGAATTTTTCTGGAAAAGCAAACAGTTAAGATGTGGACAAAATCAACTAAACCTAAGAGTGATTTAAACAATCTGGTGGATTTAGATAAGCAGCAGTGACACAATATATAAATTTTTTCCTGTAGAGTTTCATTATAATCTTGGGACGCTATAGAGTTCTTTTGTTTGCTTTGTTCTGTTCAGTGTAGCGTATTATTTCGGTCGGCCTTCTGACATTTTACTAGCTGACTCACTCCGTGTCTGTTTTTCATTTCCAATCAATTTTGAATATCCGAAATGTCTGGCGTATTGGCTGGCAGGCTGATCATTTAGGCTGATCTTTTCACGCTTTAGATTTACATTTGATGTAAAGCCATCAGGCTGTCATTCCACGATGCATGAGCATCTGGAGGCGCTCTCACCTTCATGTTTTCCATTTTCGTTTAGATGGCTAATAATTTCTCGAGTGGTACATGGCACATTCTAAAGACGTGAAAATAACACATAAACTTAAATAAGAATATGTTTGGAAATTGTAAATGATTTATTATCTTATATCTTAAAGCTTTTTTAACTGTAAATTATATATTAAATGAGCAAAATGCCTGTTTATATTGTAATATAATGATTGTATCGTCAATTACACAGCTATTAATTTTTTTAACATACATATTCTATTATGTCAAGATATATCATTGCTAACACTATGGTGTAATTCAGCTCAATGAGGGCAGAGTTTGATGTGTCATTCACCTCAGCTTCATTACGCTGAGAAGCGTCTCTTATCATAATTTTTTTCTGCTGGCATGTCACGTCACCGTTAGTAGCTGTACACTTCTGCGTTTCACTGCTTGAATGGACAGGAAGGAAGCAAACAGCTCTCAGGTAGACAGGAATAGCTTTGAAAAGCTCTGTAGTAACTAGACTTCCTGTTCATCCTCTCCGATCTCCATTAGCTCCCCAAGTGGTGCACTCTACCCCTCAGCAGTAGGCAGCAAGATATTCCATTATACACTGCCACTTGTGATAATTGCCTGTACCCCGCAGATGGAGTATTTAGAAATTACCAGCAAGCCCACAGTGTATGTGTGTGTGTCTATTTAAATGGCTGGTATGTAGATGTGCATTTGTTTTATCAATATCCCCGAACACCACTGGGACAGTAGTGGTCCCATCGTGCCATGGTCAAACAAGGCTGCGATGCCTCGAGCATGAATTCAATTCAACCAGTTAAGGATTATGGACACTGGAGAACTTGTTTGAAGACATTTATAACAAAGTATGCAATACACAACAAGGTTGGTAGAACCAAAAAACAACCCAGTCTCACCCAAAACAGCAAAACAACAAAGTATGTCCTCGTTTCTGATATGTGAATAGGTAGCATTTTACATGACAAGAGCTGCAGCCAATAAGGATTAAACCATAACCATCTGCTTTTGAACATCTGAACATGTTTATCAATTCTCACTGTAAAGATGTGCTTTATAAGGCTTTAACTCGTTAACTCTTTTACTAAGGCTTTAAAATTAATGGCTTTAACTCTTCATTAAAGCCATTAGTGCACGGTGGTGAGGATGAAAAGTAACTATGGTATGCTATTACAGAAAGAAATTCCACCAACAAACCCTTCCTTTCCATAGGTTTTGTGTTTTTCCCTAGGTTTTACTCTGGTCAAAAGTTCAAATTGTGAAATTAAATGAAAAAAAATGAAAAATTACATTTAATACTTCAGTAGCAGTTGATGTCTTGCTCCAGAGGGTAATGGCTGCTGGCAGGGTCGACCTCCTGTACCTCTCCCTCCTGCATTGACTTTGAAGTTTTCTCTCAGTGAACACACTGTTGTTTCACCTTGTTGTTTCTAAGGAAAGATGTTTGAGGGCAAATTCTCATTTGCAAACATGACCTGGCTTGACTGTGTAGAGGATGTGAAGAATTGTCCATTATATTCAGCAGCTTGTGCAGCATTAATTTCAGTACAATCAGCTCCGGCAGCTCCAGAATTGTCCTCATCACAGTGCCAGCCCTCCCGATCAGTTTGTTCGGTTTCCTTCTGGCTTGGATACTGCCGCCTCAACAGATCACTGCAAAGCTGATTGCGCTTTGTGAGGCACTTTCTCTTGCTCTGTCTCACAGAGAAAGAGATAGAACAAGAGGTGAGACAAGACTTGAAGATAAAACTTAATTACTGGCTGGAGAGAGATCTCCCCATACAGGTAGGATGCAACGTGGATGCAGAATTAGCATTGATAGGGGGCAGATCACTGAGAAAATAGGAGGGGTTCTGTCATAAGGTTAACCAATAACTGCCTTTCATGTAAGATATTAGGGTAACTGCTCTATTGTCACTTCACTCGGATGGTTGAGATGTTCAGGTAGTTAAATAAGGGATGATTCCTCTACTAGAACTAAAAACATTTATAATTATGCTTCTGAACATCAGTTTAGGCTTAAGTTGAGTTAAGAAGACGTTCATGCAAAGACGCTATATTTCACGCTCAGACTCCACTGTCATGAGACAGCCTCCATCAAACATACAGACAAAACAGTCTAGCAGTCTGATGGATTTTCATTGTAAAAAGTAATCAGTACTGTTACATCTGGGGCCATTTTAAGAAAGATTATGTGACAGGAAAAAAACATTTCCTCACAGACTCAAATGGTGTGTGACTCATCTGGTGCATCTCAGTTAATGAGCATGCTCTTAGTTTGTTTCTCTCGTCTCCCGCATCTGCCTCAACAGTCTATATGTGAGAGTGCTCTAAAACTCTGAAGCAGATCTCTGTAAATGGATTCATGTAGCTCAGGACCATTGCGTCTGAAAACAAATGTTCTCATTATTTTCAAGTCTTGAAAATCTTACATCAGCAGAGGGTTTTATTTGAAACTTAAATCTACAAACTTATATTTTAATGTGGTATGTCACTCATAAGGAGACTGGTATTGATATTGTTGTAGATGTCATGCAACACATTACTTTTCACACATTATCAGTACAGTTCCTCCAGGCAGCTGCCTACCAGTCTGAAAACTAAAATAAGTTATATTTACAATGCAAAAGAAGGCAAAAGAAAATGTGTGATTCCCTCAGTATAAAATGGAAAGATCAACAAGAAACTGAAGCAAACAGAAAAAGTTTAGGTCTAGTCCAGGTTTTGGAGGAAACTGCTCATACATCATCAGAAGGGCAAAATAAAACCTGTTTCACTGCAACAAATGTCAGGAAGTTTTGGTAAACTCTAGATGCAGCCCCACAAACAATTCATCACTAAAATGTTTACATAAACATCTCGACATTTTGAAAAAGAAAAGGGCCCGTGGACTAATGGAGTTGAAACAATACCTTTTGGCTGCAAAGAGCAAAAGTATGTTTAGAGAATAAAAGGGAAGACATGAAAAGAACACTTCTCCAACTTCTAAGCCCAGAATTGGATCGATCAGACTTTGAGCTTGTGTTGTTGTCAGAGGCAAAAGTTACCGGTGGAGGGAAGAATAGCTCAAAACAACAGAATAATAATTACCCTAAACACGCTCACATTTCACAGTGGACGCATGCTGAAGGTTTGCATTACCCTTCATAGTCCAGCTATTTATCAGCAGGAAGATCTCTAAATACAGATCTATCAAACACTTCATTGAGCTGGAAGTATTTTGTGGAGGGAATGAAGGAAAATTGAGCAAAAGACATCAAGCTGTGATAGATTCTGAAGAGAGTTTTCAAAGGGATGCTCAAATTTCTGCTTTGGACTATACCTAACTTTTTCCCCCTCATCTTAAAAAATGTAAGGGACATGAATAAAGCATAAAAAGGATGAAAAATACATGATGTTTTTCACAATGTTCTCAGCTGTGATAAGGTGAATAGTGGGGTGAATCCCCATTTAACCCAACATTGCATGTGTTTGGACTGCTAGAGAACTAGAACCAGAACAACACTGCACTAAACCTGAGTAGATACACAAAGATACAAAAACAACAAAACTACAATCTTGTTGAATCATGACACAAATAGTTTCTTGAACCAACCCAGATCTTTGAAACCAGAAACAGATACTCTGTTGTGAAATTAGAGGCCTTACTTCCAGAATCCAGTGCCTTTATAGCTTAAATGACCGGCAAGGGACAAGACCGCCCCAATAGCCAATTTTCCCACTCCTTTAATACAAGTCTCTGCCAGCCAGCAGCATCAGTCATATCTTTATGTCACGGTTGATGTTTGATCCGTTACAAACTGACTGGTGTGTCATCATCTCTGAAGAGCATTCAGTGTGTGTCTGCTCCTCAGCTTCCTTATCCACTTCTTTACTGATTAGCATTTTGATGCAAGACCTGGATGACTGAGCAGTGCAGACTTGCATGTTAAACAAGTAAAATAATAACTGAGAGAAACATAAAGCAGCAACAATAAATGCATTTGCTTTTAGAAACCATTGTATGAAAGCACAAGCAAGGCACTTGTATAAAAAATTCTGCGCTTTGGAAGCTTTTTAGAAAAAAGAAATCTAGTTTGCTGTATTTGAAGAATTACAGTAACTAGTTATCTCCTGGTCTGGTTTTGTTTTAAGAAATTCAACTTCAATTGTGTATGAATTACAGTAGTGTTCATAAAGAGTACGAGGTTACAGCCAGGAACAGAAGGAAGCAGGAAATCAGAGAAATAAAAGTCAGTTTACTAACTAGCAGCTGTTGTGCTGTAACAGCTCCTCGCAGCTCTATGCAAGGTCTGCTGCATCCTTAGATTTTATGGGAACATCAAAGTTCTGATGATAAAGTGTAAATGAGTTTGTATGTCACAAGCTGCTACAAAGAGGAAGATGGGTCTGCAAACAAATGCATCTTCACAAATCATTTGACATGACTGAGGGCAATTTCTTTTTGTATGAATTTATATAACCTTCATCTTCATCATACTACCAGCCTAATAACAGCTCTGCATTAAGCCCCTCAGATATTGATACGCACCTGATCATGTCCACTTTTTGTCTTTGAAACAGCCAGGCTGTTTTATGTTTGCCATGACCCACATATTGCATGGGGTTCAGATTTGTGTCTGTACCAGATAATGGTGTCATGATCCAAGCAAAGGTTTGTGGATGCGATGGATCAATTTTTCATTTCTAAAATTTAGATAGGAGTGTAAGTGTACTGGGCGTCTGTTTTTAGCAGCGAGAGGACAAACAAAGCAAAATGTGTGTGGAAAATAGATTTTTGAAGTGATTTTGTTCAATGTCAAACCAGCATTGATCACAATATTTTGAAAAAAAATGCCATCCGTTGGCACAGCTTGCCATCATATGAACCAATCATGAATAAGGATCTTTCAAAGAAGCTAATAAAACTAACTTTATGGTATTTATTTAGCACTTTTCAAAGCCAACTACTTCACATTGTAGAGCAGAGGCATTTCATAAAGCAAAAAGAAGAAAAACAAGAGAGACTTGCAGATAGAAGTGGAATTCTAATTTGAAGCTATGTTGTTCAAAAACAACTGGGGTAGGAGATGTTTTCCTGGAGCTTTTCATTTACTACATTGCTAAAAATTCTCAGCAGCCAATTAATTAAGTGTGCTAACACAAAGATAAAGTATAAGTACTATTCACCTGTAGAAAAACACCATCCAATCATTTTAACCTGTCCATTCTAAAAGTTCTAAAAGATTGGATGGTGATATGTCCAGCAGTCTCTACTGTTATTTGTCCCTCCTGGGAAGTAAAGACTCTGCATTACATTTTGGCTCTTCCTCAGACTGAGCTCTTTTAGACAGAGATCTCTGGTCTGTTAGCTGTTATCTGTAGCTAGTCTCCCAGTTTGTATGTGAAGACCCTGAGTGTTCCAACTACCACTGGCACCACTCTTACTTTAATATCACACATCTTTTCAACTTCCTTCTTCAGCCCTTAGTATTTTTCAAGCTTCTTATGTTGCGTTCCTTCCTGACACTGCTATTGCTTGGGATTGCTATATCTATTACTACTGCCCTTTTCTGTTGTTTTTTTTTTCCCTGGGCCACCACAACCCACATAGCAAACACATCTGGGCCTGGTCTGGACTACTTTTGGCACTTACGGCAGAGGCAAGTTTCTTGTGGTTTCAGATGTGGTCTCAGTTGTATGTTGTTGGCTTGGATGTGGTTTATGGAAAGGGTTGTATGGGCCTGAATTGATCCAAATATGAGAAGTTGACCTGGACTTCGATTCCTTGTGGGCCACATGTGATAGCAGCACTTTTGTCAGCCACACTTAAGTGAGTCAAGGCCAAAAATGGGCCAAACAAGTCTGCAGATGTTGGCCTGACATTGTCTGACATCATCAGTTTAACAAGTCTGGATCTGGAGGGTCACAGGATCTTGGCTCGGCCATTCTTCACCAACTTCAGATATAGCTAAAGGTGATGGAGTATTTGGATGATCAGTTTTAAACTAAATTTTCTAGTTTTCTGCTCAGTAAATGACAAATATTGCATCTGATTTTTCAAACTGAGATTCCAGCTGTGGGAAAGTTGCTAATAAAGATGCTCGGAAAATAAATGGAGATGGGAAAACCATAGATGCTTCAGGCTCTTTCTATTGAATGATGTAGTTTCTTGGATTTCCCTCAGAGACGAGCCAGTTAAATTATTATTTTTTTGCCTTTTCATATCTGGTCTTCATTTTCATTTCAAGAGCTGATCTTTAATTAAAAGGGATGCTTATCTAATGTTTCCTATTCAATCCTTGAGAGAAGTGAAATAACTCTGAGAGAGGAGTCTGAGATAAGAATAAAAGTGCAAATGCAAAGAAACGTCAACTTTATTAATACCGAAGGAAAGGAGAAGAGAAAAGAGAAGATGGTCTGTCTTCATAACAGCACTTTAGTCATTTTAAGCCTGTCCGTCAGATACAAGGACAAAGAGGTATTATTAGTGCCTGCTGTCTTCAATTCCCAGCTTTGCTTTGTTTCTTGGGAATCTTTTCTTGTAAAGGTCTTGCGTATTTGTTCCTTGTGAATGCTCATAATGAATTCAGTGTTACAGCAAAGCTTAACAAAACTGTTATCGTGCAAAGAAATGAAAGCAGACTATTCCTTTTTGATCCTCAGGTCTGCAGGGAGATGATTTTCTAATGTTCCCAGAGCAGGAGCATGACTGATGGCACAAAGCATTTGAAGCTCGGCTTTAACTTCAGATCAGTCAGATTTTTAGTGAACACCTCGCCGAGTAGATTGTCGGCATGCATTATTGATTAGCGTGACCACCTCAGGCCTGTAAGTACGCCAATAATCAGCTGTTGTGTTTCCAGCTACAACTCCCAGCCATAACAGAGCTGCTGATGAAGCAAAGAGAGCTCGTGAAATTGCCTTCCCTCGCTGTGATCTGAGCAGTGTTTGAACTCGACCCTTCTGTCTTCCACTGGATTCTTAAAAGTGTCATTTCGCCTTCATTCGCCATTTAACCCACCTTTGACTGTTTATAGACTGATTCAGAGAAAGAAAGTTTCAAATGAACCTTCCAGGCACATGCCCATGCCCCAGCCGTCATTTAACGCTCTGCTGCTCAGATCAGTGTGCAAATGAAAGGCCTTAGATGAATGTGGAAGCTGCTGCTTTTGATGCAGATGGTTGCAGAAATTAGTATCTGTAAATGAGGGTGTCACCATGCCTCAGTGGATTCTCTCATTGCTCTGACTTGTTTATCTTCTTTGAGCTGCTGTGATATTAACATCTTTGCCTCTCTCTATCCTCCTTTCCTGCAACCTCTCTCCCCCCCTCTGGCCCCCTTCTTGTTTCCTGGAAGGTGTTGCCAAGCATACTGCAGAAGCATTGCTGTATCTTACCAGACGGGAACACAGGTAAGGACTAAATAAAGGACCTCTCCACTACACACAGCAGTCACACACAGTCCTGAGACAGAAGCGGGGTTAGACTGAGAGTAATGAGTGGGCAGGGACGCCGGGGAATGAATACCCAGAGGGTGGGCCACAATCGCCTGTTACTGTAACTGTTATCGTGTTTTCATCCTGTCTGTTGTTTACATTCACTCCTCTCCTCTGATGCTCCTCACATAGTTTGATATTTCCCAACTATCTAACCACAAAGGGACGACTTCATCTGACTATTCTAACCACTTTTTATGTTTTTGATGCCGCTGTAGATAAGCTACCTCTAGCAGAATTAACAAATCTCAAAACGGTTTGAGATAAAATGGGCTTTTCATGCCAGAGGGAGGGGGAAAATTGGGAGCAATAATTTCAAACTTGTGATGATGACAGGCTTCTTCACATCGTTGCAGGTGTGAAGAGGTTGCTGATGAAATTGAAGAGCAGGGAGATATATTCAGGTACATGCCCGCAGTCTTCTTAATAATGATATTATTTTTGTACCTCTATGTGCGTGTTCTTTTGGTACCTCAAGCTCTCTGACCTCTTGACTGCATGCATGGCCTCACACACCATTCATCTTACTAACAATGCCTTAGTAATGCTCTTATGAACAATATCTTGGCTTCATGTCCATCTGTCATCTTAATAATACCCGAACTTTGTCCTTATGCACTGTCCGCCATTTCTTAGAAACTATCAGCACAAGCTGTAGCCTACAGGTGTGAAGAGCAAGGCTGCAGCAACCTTAGGAGTAATAAGAGACTTTGAAACTTTTAAGGAACTTTAGGATTGGGTGATTTTACCTCTCATGAAAATAATGTTATGTGGAACACATACAGATGAAGAACTTGACTCAATCAGCCCAAATCAGTGAGCATGGAAAGTTCAATGGAACCCACTTTCTTTTTTTCTGTTTTCAACTTATGGGACCTGTTTTTGTAATGGTTCTCGTTTTTGTGTTGGGCGAGTTCCGTCACAGAAAAGTGTGTGAAAAGATTTAACTTCCACTCCGACGAGTCGTCGTGTGTTTGGCTGCAACGGCAGGCAATCACAGTATGAATATGTAGGACCCCGGGGGCGTACCTACTCACCTGGACCTAGAGACGAGTGATCTTACAGACTGAACACATATTAAAATCACTTTATAATAGCCTCATAAATATTGATGTCTGAAACTCTGAAACTGTTTCCACAGAGAGTTTCGCTCACACCTGTCTCGGATAGAAAGCTGCAGTTTTATTTGATTACATTTGCATCTGTGTGTGTGCCCATACTCGTGCAAAGGTGAATTCCAACTTTCTACACACATTTCATTCAGAAAAATAGTGCGCCTCCCTGAAAATATCTTTATCCTGATAGATTGCCCTGTCAGGAAGTCGCGGTGCATGGCGCTTTTCTTGATACTCAGCAGTTGTGCATCCACAAATGTCTGATTTTGTCAAAACACTTCCACCAAAGTTTATTGATCCCCACTGAGCAGCATTTTTCACCTCAAATTCATTCAGGGTTTCTACAAAAGAATGATCTACCTTGGCATCCTGTTGCCATAGCAACACAGTGTGTGGCATGAGAAGATGCACAGACTGCATTTGATCCGTTTTATCGATGCATTTCAGTTCTGCAGTGATTGGATAATGCTGGATTTGTTTATGCTAAACAGATGGCACGAGCTAATGCTGCCGGTGGATCATGGGAAGTTGCAGGAGTGAATCCGGCTTGCATCTGCCTCACAGTTGACATGAGGAGACATTCAGTGTTGAGCAGAGTTAGAGGGATGGTTTCTTAGGAGAGATTTTGAAAGTAATGGCCATGAAATAGTTTTTGCTCTCCCGGTGATGAATATGATTAGGACACTGCATTGCATGTGTATGTGTGTACATCCATTTTATGAGTGCTTTTCTTTAGGAATACTTTGAATTAGGGCGCCCTCTCCTGGACAGTTTCCCATCGTTCACAAAGGCATCCTCTCAGAAACTTCTCTGATCTGCCCTCTATGTCTGTTCTGTGCTTTGAAAGCCTGAGCAAAAAATAAAAACAGAAAAGATGAGGCTTATCATAATTTTTTACTTTTGCTTTTATCAGTGTCTCCCTTTTCTCCTAATGGACTCCATCTTCAGAACGTCTTGTGCTGATGAGCACTCTGCACTTCTATGCTTCCCATTCACAGACTTTTCCTATTTATAGACATTAATTAGTGTGTGAATATTTCACCATTCTCTTGCTACTTTTCTTGTCTGTGCAGAATTTCTTGCATCCTTTTATCGTCTCTCATTACGGCCGAGTCCATGACGCTTGCCAAATTCTGCTCCAACATTCTGGAAGAAAAATTAAACTAGTAATTTCCACTTATCTCATTCACTAAAGCCTCTTATTTGAGTTTAGTGTGCTAGTACATGATGATAGTGAGCACATGTTCATATCCACTGAATATATAACAGGGTGATTTTGTTGCAGAGAGCAAACACATTTGCATGTTTCATTGCTCATATATTTTTAAATTAACTGTAAGAGTGCTGTAAAGGTGCTTGCTGACTGTTGCATCCTGTCTACCAACCTCTGAATAAATGGAGGCTTCTGTTTCGCATTCATGGCCTTTTTCATATCGATTCGTGTATCCCCTTGAGCCTCATAACCACCTCTAACAGTGAAATACTCATGCAAGTGCACACATTTCCATTACCCATTGCCTCCGTATTCAGTTCCATTTCCTGTGGTGCACATCAGTGTTATTGTTTTTTTTTTAACCTTAACTCCTGTTCCAAAAAAGGTGGGATGTAGTGTGAAATATGAACAAAAACGGAATGCATTTGTTTCTTAATTTCATTTCAACATTTATCTTCTGGTGACAAGGGTCCAAATGCTGGACTGCAGACAGGTCAGTCCAGCACCTGGACTCCTCTACTGTTAAGCCATACTGTTGTGAGACATACAGTGTGCGGTTTAGCATTGTCTTGTTAAAATATACAAGACCATCTAAAAAATCTATAACGTATAATCTGAATGGTAACATATGTTGCTTTCAAAAGTTATAGAAATGTGCATGATGCCAGTCCCAGTAGGCTCTAATGCATCCCTGCACCAACAGAGGTGTATATTTTTTAACTGAGGCACTGATAACAAGCCATATGGTCCCTCTTCTCTTTGGTCCAGAGGACACAAAATCCATGATTTCAAAGCCAAAAAGTTTTCAACTGTGCCTCAGTCATCAAATAAGCTTTGACCCAGAGACGTATGAAGCAAATGTGGATCATATAACTTTGTCAATTGAGCTTTATCCTGCAACCTTTGGATTCACAGATGAATACAGAAAATGAGTTTAGTGACTTCATAATTCTTTTTAAATACTTACTAAAATCATGCCTGTTTTTTAAGGCAGTGCCCCCTGAAGTATTGAAGATAGTAAATGGTAAATGGACTGTACTTGTATAGCGCTTTCCTAGTCACAGACCACTCAAAGCGCTTTACATGACATATCTCATTCACCCATTCATACCCATTCACACAGCACCTATATTAAAACATACTGGGTGCTTAGGAGCTAACATTCACACACAT
>JAVQJG010114737.1:0-27301 GCA_036024015.1 Craterocephalus amniculus | reverse complement strand
ACACACACACACACACACACACACACACACACACACACACACACACACACACACACACACACACACACACACACACACACACACACACACACACGTACCCCCACATTACATGTACACACAGGAGAGACACTGCAGTGCAAGAAACTAAGCTCATCTGGCTCTGCCCGTTTCCATGGAAACAGGCTACTCTATCTGCAATGAGCTGCCATCAACAAAAGAAATAATGGCGAGATGGATGACAGAAAAGGGTGTGATGGATGTTAATAGCAGCGATAAAATGTAAAATATCCCTTTAAAAAACAAAAAAAAAGCCAAGCCCATCCCCTCAGATAGAAACTAGCTAACGCACGGCACCGACAGCGTCGTCTGCAGGAGAATCTGCAGATATTCTCTCCTGGTCAGGTGCAGCGCAGTGCAACATCAGCATGGAGGGCATTTGCTTATTTCCCTGCTCCCTCGCCTCTTTCCATCGCTTTTATCCTCGCTGCCCTCTCGCTGATCCTCCCCGCCCGCTCATCTCTTCGCCGCTCTTTGGGCCATTTCTCCTCCACTTTACTTTTCAGCTCCCGCTGTCCTCCCCCCGCCCTCTCTCACACACCAAACGCTCTTTCAAACCAGTTTATCGGGGTGCAAATGGTCTTTTAGTGGCTCTAAACTCATCGATGAAGAAGACCGGCCGATAACGGGCTCATTGATCCTGGCTGCACATATGCCGGAGCTATGGGGTCAGGCTTGCAGCTGAGCCGGGCGCCGTGCTGCTCTGGAATGACTAGTGAGAAGAAAAATTGGAGTATCTGGCAAATCGTTTGCCTGAGTAGATAAAAGTGGCTTTTGGAGAGTATTGGCTGTAAGAATGCATTTCCAAAGAATGACTTTTATTTAACTACTAGGAGGGTCCTTTCCTCTTAAAAGGCCTTTTCAGGGTAAATTTCAGAAGCGTGACAGGAAGGCAGATAACAATCACAGTGTGCATGTCCTGTTCCAACTGTCCCAGTGAATCATGTCAGACAGTGAGCCAGCCGATACACCAGGAAGCTGCAAAACTGCTGTAAAACTGAGTAAGTCATCTTCAATCAAAATAAACCTTTTTCCTGCTTCGCATTGTATTTTGCCAAATGAATGCGTTTAGCCTACTTGAGTTTTTGTCCTCATGAGAGGCGACACTGTGAGGGAAAGAAACTGGGATGTGCACAAACAGCTACTCATTTAGCCTTCCAACAGGCTAGATGTGATTCATCCAGCTGTCCAAAGCAGCTCTGCTGCACTCAGACTACATTCATCAGTTCCCAGAGTCAGAAGCAGACATGCAGAAGCTGCATTCAGCTTCTATGCTGCACATGTCTGGAACAAACTCACAAAAAGCTTCGGACTTCAACTGAGCCAGTCATTTAAAAGCCCAAATCAGCTCATTTTCTTTTAAGCTTAAATTTTAAACTTGATCATGTTTTTAATCTGCGTCCTTTCTCCTTTTCTCATGCTTTTGATTTTCAATGTTCTCTTCTTTTACTCCATTTATTTCCAGTTTTTTTTTTTTCATACTTGCATCTCGATGTCATATTTTTAATGATTTGTGTAAAGCACCTTTGATTGTGTTGTGCACAAAATGGGTTATATAAATAAATTTACCTCACTTTACCCATTATATTGTAGAAAATAGCAATAGAAAGCACAACAGCCTGAACCATATAAAACTGACGCAGTCGTAAAATACCTTTCTGAAATGTTTCAGCATCTTTTAAAAATCATTCTAAAGTAAAGCAGTTTTCAGAATTTCCAGCAAATGATTGCCTTTTCGTGCCTTCAGTTAACACTCATCAGTGCTGTGGAATCAAATCTTACGTTGTTGTTCATATGTTCAATGACAATATGATTCTCATGTTGCATCTGACTTGAAGAAGCACACAAACGTCGCTTCAGGTCTGTATGGTTAAAAGAAATGTTTTTGACTGAAACAATGCTTTGTTCTTTTGCAGCACGATCACCCTTTAAAGTATGATGAGCATGAATGAAAAATAGAAGAAATCTCCTGAAAATAATCACTTTGAGAGAACAGTTTGACTCCACTTCAAGCCAATCCCTTCAAAGGTAATGTGCACACCTAACCCATAATAATGGCATGGCAATGGAAAATGGAAATATTCATTATTTATTGACGCTGTAACGGCCTATGGGCTGCGACCAGAGTGCACCTCTCATGTATCTGAGCCTCCAGGTCTACAGTTACACCACAGATAAGATATCAACTTGACTTTCATGCTATCTGATAGCATATCTAAAAGCTTCAGGCTGTTTTCTCGCAGCTCAGACGGCAGCGTCCTGTTTCACAATAACCACGCAGTTAATTGTCTACACCAGAAACCCTGATGGGATGACAAATGAAAAGGTCCGAGAAAACCGAGGGAGACAGCACAGCGAATGCTGAAATAAAAATAAAAACAACTTTAAAAGACAAGAAGGACTACATGATTGAATCGGTGGATGCAGGGAAACATCAAGAAAGCAAAGCAAAGGCAAAATGAGAGAAAAGGGAGCGCGGAAGAGGGATATGTTGTTGTTCTCCTGTCACGGATGAGGAGGTGCAGCAATGTAAACACTCCGATCTAATATAATCTGCAGCCCAGCCAGCTGTGACACATGGAGCAGCGAAGCAGGGCTGGATCAAATACGCTGTGAGACCTGATGAAAGAACAGCCCGGAGAGAACGGGGATAAATGTTGACTCAAGAAGGGCAGGAAGACCTGAAAAACATGACTCAACTAAACAGACCAGTGCTGAAACTGTGGATATGGCCATAAAATGCTCTCTCTGCAGGGCTATGAAACAGCTAACAGGGAGCAAATGAGGACATGATGCTCTGAAAACAATGATGAAGCAGGATCTTTTCCAGAATATGTTTGTTCAAGAGGAAATAAAAACAGCTTTCTGCCTGCCTCCACAGACGAAACTGTGGCACCACTATTATAAAACAAACCGCAGATACTGACAATAATATTCAAAAAGGTCCAATTATGATGTTTATTCTGGTATGTGGGTTACAGACTGAAGTGGAAATGGTTTTAACAGCCAAGCCGGGTTACAGCCCGTCACACCGGTTATATGACAATAGATGAGATTCCTCTCTGAGAGTCGGAGCGGAAGAGATGAAGCAGCACAGAAATCAGATTTGCTCTCGGTGTTCTGCCTCACCTGAACCAAGCGGGCATGAAATCCTGAGAGTGACACAGCAGAGAGGAAGAGACTAAACTGAAGTGTGGGAACAAGCGTCGAACTGTTCTCCTCCTTTTTTAATCAGGAGACCTGCTGGTGTGTTATTCATCACAACTAAGAAGGTTCTTTTTTACCAAAATATATTTAACAATTGATGTTTTGAGTTGTCTCTCCTGCCAGGTTACAGCTAGTTTAGACAAAACAGGACAGAAAGACAAAAAAGGTGAAATTCTAAACCACTTATTCATTTCAGATTTGCTGACATGGGTGGACTGAAAATGTAGCTTTTCATTAAACTGTTGCCCTCAGCCCTGCAGTAAAACTCATATCATGAACCCAGAATTATTGCAAAGAAAATGGCAGTGATGCTAAAAAAGTAGCCTGTAGCAGCAAATGGGTATATGAGCCCCCTGATAAAACACTTACAGTTTATGCTTTTTCTAAAAGAACACAAGTCTGGAAACTCCTCTGAGTATCCTCCTCTGTGGGCAGAAATTAAATGAAATTGGCTGAATATTGAAAGAAAAAAGGTGCACACATGGAGAGGGAGTGCCGGTTTCTAGAGAGACGATTGATTTATCTGAAGTGCGCGGATCTCTGGAACAAAGATTTGCCACAATGCAGCACAGTTGCTTGCATAACCGATGTGTGTGTGGAGTGTGTGCGTGCAAGATAAGTCTGGATGGCAGTAGAAAAGTAATGGAGGAGTGTCAGAGGGGAGAGGGGGGGATAATTAGATATCGCTTTCCCTGCTAGAGCTGCATACCAAACACAGCAAAGCAAACCAGCAGAGGTAGCTGCCACTTTTCCTTAAATGAGCTCCTTTAAAAGGATGGGAAGGTAATAAATCACGTTTCTTCTCTGTCTGTTTTGAGGAAAAATTTGACTGGTATTAGTGCAGACAAAATGAATAAATTGATTTTTTTTTTAACAAATATGTCTGTTTACTGAGGGATAATATAAAAAAATACAAATGTGTGCTTATTATATATCCTTAAACTGCATTTATTCCCAGTCAAAGATGTTAAGCAGCGTTCTCCAGTTGTTTGCAGGCGGAGCAAAGCAGCTCAGCGCAGAGCAGATAAGACGAAAGCAACACCAGTATTTTCCCAAATCCCCTGTCTGCCCTGCTCATTACTTCATACTCACACTGCTTCCGCACTAAGCAGACTCACACTTAAACTCACATTCTGTGAAACCAGCATAACACCCTGCTAGCACTGCAGAGGAAAATAATCAACCAATTTGCGGTCAACCCTGTGAGCACTAGACCCCTTTGTCTGCTGTGGTGTTTTCAATAATCCTGCGCTGGGGAGTGAAAAATGAAATCAATCTGAATGTTTTCCTTCCAGCTGTTTAAAAAATCCACCAAACACTGGTTTCATGTTCTTTAATTACAAAGCATGTTTCTTTTGGCAGGAGAGGCGCTCTGTGAACAATGCTGCTGTTGGCAGGTGCTTGATTTTTTAAAAATGTTTTTCTATATGTTACATTTCTGTTCTGAGGCACACAACGAAACTAATATGGAGCCATGCAGAAAAAAATGAATGAAAACAATATTAACTGACCATTTGAAAAGCTGCAGAACAATGTGAAATAAACAAACCATGGTGTTACAGAACAAAAACCTTGGGATGCTGCTTTAAATGTTAAAATTCAATGTACTGTAAGCAAATAAGTGTTCCACTGAAATTAAGGCTGTTATTTAAACTGTTGCATAATGCTCCAGCATTATTCAGGAAACAATAGCCTTTTCTCCAATCAGCATCAACATTGGTTCAATGCAATTAGCCCCATCTCATCATGGGTAAACTTCCCTGAAACACCTGTTCATACTCAGAACATGACGGAGTAAATGCTTGATTTGAGCTCATTTTGCAGTGCTACATGTGAACCTGGTTACACACAGAGCTTGAAAATGAAGGGAAATTGCACAGAAAACAACCAGTGGCCCACCGTCACTCTATATAATGCCTATATTAATCCTTAATGCATTCATGAACAAAAAAAAAACTCCCTGTTCTAGATAAGTTCAATCTGTGAACTCAGCAGTGACATTATTCAGAAAATAACAATTTAGAAAAAGTTCTCTGAGGAAAACCGACAGACTTCCTTGACAGATGTAAAGCATTGACCCCTTTCTCACTTTCTGCAGAATTCACGCAGCCAAAAGGCTTGAAAGCTCAGTGTTGGGCGAGTCAGCAGGCTGGGACTGGAGTGACAGTCACTATAATCAGTCAGACAGTCTGACTGGCTGGCACCTGCACTGCCAACTGAAAAGAGGAACTATTGTCACCCATTACATGCTCCATAAGCAAGGCACAGCAACTGACCCAGAATTCAGTTTGGCAATGAAAAACATCGCCCTGCTCGAAGCGAAATCACCAAAGCCTGAGAACAATTACGTGGGAATTTGGCCTTGCTATCTTTGTTTTTTTACATCACTGCAGGCATGGCACAAGGGAAGGAAGATGAGGAGAATACAGGAGTACAGTCCGAATCATGAAGCGAGCAAACATGGAGAGAAAACTGAGGAAAAGGTAACCACAGCGGCTGCATCATGCGCAGAAACAGAGATGTGGAGGAGGAGTGGATATGCAGACTGAAAATAATCAATCTAAGCGTCTATGGTGCCTCGGTTGTCGGGGAGATAAGGTCGTGCCCCAACAGTCTGACAGAGACAGAATAATAGAAAGCAGGTGTTTCCCTGCCAGACATGCAGTGGGATCACACAGAAACCAATCACAGGCACCGCTTTGTTGCACCGCTTCACTGTAACGACACACACCCTCATCACCCAAACTGAAATAGATCATCCTGTCACAACGTTGATGTTAATCAGTCCACCACAGGTTACATGATAACCCAGCTTTGAATTAGCCACAGTTTCCTCCTAAATCACTCAAAGCTCCACCTGCAGATATTAAAGCTGCAATGCACACACACACACTCGCTTGCTCGGTGTGAGGCTACTTTAACACTGCTTTGAAGTGTTCCCATCCTACCCACAAGGTAGATGAACAACACATAACAAAACAGTGATTCAGCTCACATCCGCTTGTGTGCATCAGCCAAAGCCAATAGAGTGAATGGTCAATTAGCATCAAATTAGCATAGCATTAGCACAGCAACAAAGAGTGGCAAGAGCCATGCGGGATGGATGGATGCGATTCCAGCGCCAGATTGTGTTGATAAAAGCTGGACTCCTCCCTCTGTTTACTTTGGTTCTTCACATGCAATCAGACACACACACGGAAATGTGAAAACAAAGGATGAAGGATGAAAAAAGGAGAGGAGAGGAGAGGAGAGGAGAGGAGAAAGATGGAGGGAGGCAGACAGCAGGAGCAGTTCTTTGTTACCAGAAGCCCAGCTCACTTTCAGCCCCTTCCATTAGTGAAAAGCTTGTGTGTGTGTGTGTGTGTGTGCTTATTAAGCATGTGTTATTGGGTGACCATGAGCATATGAACAGCCCTCCAAATATGACATGAATGCTTTACATTTATTTGAATTTGTATCAAATATATAACTTGTGTGTATGCTCTTCATGCTGGCCGAATGGAGCATAGCTATATGTTAAATAAGAATATGAACCGTATATAAGGACTCCGTAAGAATTTGGGAGTTTTTAAGAGCGGCTGACAGCACTGAAAGTTAAATGAAACTATGTGTGCAAAAGAAGATAAAAAAACCAAACAGGCTGAGGGCAGGTGTGGCGTGTGTTTCTCTTCACCTCCATCCATCCTTCCTTTCACACTTTAGGGTCATATAGCGCCAAACTTTTAGTAAAAAAGAAAATGGTGCATTTGGGTTTGTTTCCGTTTTGTTTCAGGTTCCTTTATCTTGTTTGATCATTTACAGGATGAAAATTACTTCCACAGAAAAAGATAAGCCTATGAAGGGAGTAGTTTTATAATTTTTTTTTATTTCAAAGGGAATGTGGTTCTCCCATTCATCGTTTTTCTCGTGCAACCCTTTTTTGGGACACTTTAACAGTGCACATGATATTTAATTAATAGAATAGCTGAATGCATGAACAAAAGCTGCAAGCTCTGAGAGATTTACTGTAAGGCTGAGTCTGGTCAGCCTGCAACAGTACGATAGCTACATGTGTTTTAAGGTTTTTTCACCTTATTGTTGTCTTCTATTGGTAGAAATCATGCCTATGTGGCCACAGGTCAACAGCAACAGTAAGAAATCCAAACACACATCACAGACATCAGACCTCATTTAATCAATATTTGATTGTCTCATCTCCTTTACTCTGAGGAGCAAATGCAGCAAGCAAAAGAAGCAGCATCCATTAACACCCCCCGATAAATGCTTCAGCAACCACAGGCCATCGTACGTTGCCGTGACGACAGCTTTGGCAGCCTATCGTCAAGGCATCCTGTTGGCAGCACAGTAATGAAGGGACCCAAACAGGAGGAGGAGGAAGGAACGGGATAGGAGTAAATGAAGAGAGAGAGAAAAGGATGAATGATAGGAGGATGGAGTGGAAGAGAGAGAGAGAGAGAGAGAGAGGAACAAAGATGGAAGAGGGAAGAATGAGGAGGGAGGAGGGAAAAAGGTGTTCCAAGATGGATGGGAAACAAAGGAAAGGAAGCATGGAGCTAAAATGCTCTCGACAGGCGGCGACCTCACATCTTCAAATCTTAACACAAAGCATGGCTCGTCAAGCCCTCCCCTCTATTTGTCTGCAGATAAAGGGGACGTGCCGAAGTGAAATCATCCGTATGCTGCCTGAGTGCAATCAGCTGAGCCCAGTCGGTGTAAACAAACAGAAACCGTAAACAAAAACATCTGCCGAGTACATCTTGTGTTAGAAAAATGACTGCTGCGATGATGGACATCGGGTCCTGAGAGGAGAGGAGACGGAGAAAACCGCATCATATAATAGCAGCAGCAAAGCGCTGTTTGGCGTTTCTCAATAAACATAACTGCCTTGCGATAACGACAGAAGAGGAAATAGGGATGTTATTGCAGGCGGTAAAATATTTCCCTACCACAAGTCATTCATTTCTCACTCGGTTCCCTTTATTTCTTTCTCATTTTCTCTTTTCAGGATTGAAAAAACAAAAAAAACAAAAAGAAAATCATAATTGTCTCTGAATATATTTGTAAAAAAAAAAAAAAAAAAGAAAGAATGCAAGACCTAATGCGAGGTGATAAGAAACTTCCATAAACATGATTTAGTGTTTAATATCACCGCATTGTTTGTAAACATAGGGAATCTCTGCTTGCCTGTTGCCTCAGGTAGCATTATGTCATTTTTCCAAGCAGGAGAAAAGACAAAGACCTGCAAAGGTTTCACATACTTCTGAGTCTTCACTTTTCCAGCAGCTGAGAAACAAACAGAAAACATCTGGCATTAATTACAAGAGTCTCTTAGCAGATGTCACAAACTACTGCATTGTACCCAACTAATGTGAAAGCTAGAAAAATGTGTCTTTAACAAATCATACTAAGGCATGGTTTACATGACAACGCTGTGACCAAAACTGCGTCAATATGACCCTGCAAAATAAGTCACACTGATGTAGTACCCTGCCAGGCCTTTAGGTGCCAGTGAAAACTATGTTGCAGTATTACGCCGCATGTTTTCACCAGTTCCTAATACGTCCTCATGAAACTGAAAGACCACATCTTTCCTGGTTACATACCTACTGTATGGTGAAGTTTTCTTTTCTGAGACCAAATAACCTAAAAAGATGCAGCAGCGCTAGAAGAACGTGGACATTCGCCATTGTTGTTGTTGGTTTATTGTTGTTCGTGGCTACAGATTGTGCGGCCGCAGTGACATTGTCCGATTCAGGAGACTCCACCTTGGGTTTATGTGGCCCCACGCAACACCACGTTGCAAGAAAATTCCACTCTGGAGCCCGTTCTCTAAACTTGGCGGGGGGCTCCGACAAGACTTGGTTGTGAACGTTGCATCTCACTCAGCGGTAATGTTAATCAGGCTTAGATGTTGCTTGGAGTTGATTTTTACTGATACAGAGTGACTTAAAAGTTAGAATTTTGTTATAGTTTGTTGTATGGGTAATAATCAGTCATGTAATAGTAAATAATAATAAACTAACATTTACGCTATTTCTGTCTTTTTTGGAGTGAAGGACATCAGCATTCCTTCCTCACTCTGCAGTAGAGTCCTGCAGGTTTTCTCCACGGAATCACTAAAAGCTCCACAAACAAAAGCTGTCCATGTCAGACATGGCTTTAAATCATTAGCAGAACAAAAAAGTACAAAAGCTCAAATAAAACCTATTAATCATCTTACTAAAATATCATGACTGCAATAGGGATTTTTCTTTTAAATAGCTTTATTGTGCTACAAGCAGATACTATCAGCCTGAAAAATCTCCTCCTCCAACCTTCATCTTTTCAGGCACCTGAGCCGCCAGCAACTGTTACCTCAGAGTCAAAGAGAGGAACCATATGTGAGTATAAACACAAACCCCTCACCACCACACATGGTGTCCATCTGCCGTGTGTGTGTGACAGCGGATGACCCAGCAAATCACAAAACAGCACCCCGTTCAATCCTATAAATAGAGAGCTTCATGTGTGGTTCACACCTCCCTTTTCTCCTGCAGCCCTCAGTGCCTCGGTCAAACGGGGCTGTTTATGTTTTTGACAGAAAGAAGCATCTATTGAGGAAAACCTTCTGCTCCTAATTGGAAAGATTAGCATACGACAAGGGATGAAGGAAAGAAGGAAGGAAGGAAGGAGGAAAGAGATATAAAGAATAGATTAATGGTCTATATTTAGTTTTGTTTGTTGATATTTGCCGGATTAGCAATGTTGGAGAATAAAAAAAAAAGCTGAAATGTACGGAAACAGTGCTATAGATTCACCCGAACAGAAAATAAAGATGCAGTTGTTCAGCTTTGTTAGCTGTGTTAAAAGATTTGGAGGTGGGTCTGGTTCTACATTATTATAAATCATAACAGATTCAGAAAATGGTATTTTTTTTAACACACAAAGCAAAAAAAAAAAAAAAAGCACCACACAGAGACACACACACATCCATATGACCTCCATATGGCCAGTGGCCTTTTGATAAGTGTGATTCACATTTTTAATTAGTCAGGATATCTTGTCACACGCGGTTTCACACATCACACACACACACACACACACACCGAGCAGTGATAGCTAGTAGCATATCAGGATGTTCTGTTTGTGAAAGGGAGTGAAGTAGAGCGTGTGACGGCGGCTCGGCTTGTTCAGTAAATAGCACCTTGAACTGCATATATCATGGCTTTGTTTGTATTTTTAACTTCATTTTGTCACATTAAGCTGAGAAAATTGCATGCTGAGTTTAAAAAAAAGCTGAATAGAGCACTGAATAATTAAAACAATTTCACACAAACCATCGAAGATGTCGTGGAAAAATAAAAGAATATGATATCAGAAATATAGCATTGAAATAAATGATAATTCTATAAGAGCTGCTTGACTTTGTGCTCCTCTTATCTGATTTCAAAGTGCAGCAGCAGAAGTCCACAGGAAGCCTTTGTGTGTTTCACAAAAGCAGACTAAGTGGGGCTTGTTAAGTTTTGACTAATAACAGCCCGTTTGATCTCACTGACAGCAAAACAAAGCCCATCTTTGACCGACATGACAGGGCTCTGGTGACCTTTACGTGTGTGTGACTGTTCAAACACAAACACAAAGACCAATACATTCACCACACACTCTCATAAATGTGATATTAGTATGATAAAAATAAAAAGGGACATTTCAGTATTCCAGTATTCAGTTAAATGAAATAAATGATACCACTGTCCTGCTGTTATTTGCTTTACTAGTGAGCTTGCACTTACGCAGCAAGCTTTCACACCAGCTGAGATACATCTGCCTTCAAAAGTGTCTGTGATGTCCTGTCTGTTTGATGTAACCCCTGTCTCTTAGCCTGTTTATTCTTTCTTCTCCTCCTTCCATCCACCTGAGGCCAGTAATCATGACGATTGGCTTCTGTGACAGGAAATCAAACGGCATATGACAGCGTGATTTGAGCCTTAACCCCTCTCTCTGAGGAGAAAGGGATGAAGAGACCTTGTCTTGTTCCCAAAGGCTTTACTTGTGCATTTGGTTTATTACTTTCAAAGTTGGATCGTTCTTGGATCTTCTTTCCTTATGTTAGTCCAGCATCCGGTATTCGTCCAGCGTTGTGATCCTTCAACACAACACAGCATCTTTTGATGAATCGCATGTTTTTAAGTTCATATATAACTGTTCCTTATCAGCATATAAAAACTACTAGACATAAATAAACAACCTTTCTACTCAACAATCCTTTTTTTTCCTTCACCATTTTCAGTTTCAAGCTCCTCCTGCCTCTCTATTTTTAAATGACTCCTAGCCCTCACATTGTTTCCCCACAGCTTTCCTCCTTCCTCACACACTTCTTTCTCTTCCCCTTTCTACCAGGCTCACTAGTCTTTTCTCCCTGCTTTCATTTCATGCAACAAATCTGTTTTAAACACTCAACAACTTGAACCAACAGAGGAACAGTAACAACCCAGGAGTGAATTATTTATGATATAAAAAAGTGGTTTTATTACAAACAGGAATAAGAAGTAAGACACATGGTCTCAACATAGCAGTTTGACCTAATTCGACCCAGTCAGAGGCAGCTGTTGTCTGGTTATTGCACCTCACGCACAAATGAACAGAGACATTTGGATATTAGCTTAGAGTTAAGGAATGAGCTTAATGTGCCTTTAAAAGGTCAGCTTATCGACCCGCAGCAAGGTTGAGGTTATTACTAGGGAATGGGACGTGCTGAGTGAACAGCACTCCTGATAACAGATAAGCCACTGGACAAGAAGACCATCATCTGAGGCTGTTCTGTTTTTATTGCCTGGCTTTTACTGTCTGCCGAACAGATTTGAAGCTACTGTACATATAGATTACAAGCAGACCGAGTAAGGCAAAGGAAAGGAAAGGGTGCAGACATCCTTTCCTGTCCTATCCACAGCAAGGGTTAATGTAGAAGTTCCAATAAGAAGAGCAGCACAACATAAATTACATAAATACACCAATAAATGAATTTTTAGAGCAACGAGCTGACAAAGATAAAATTCGTCTTTCTAAACACACACTGAATCTTGCAACATTAATACCAAAACCTTCCACTCACTTGTAACATGGACAGGGCAGCGTGTCTTTCTGTCTATGTTGCAATAAATTACTCTGGCGATGCCTTTGGCAGAGATTTTGACCCTAGAGAGTAAAACACACACACACACACACTCACACTAAACCACTTGGTTTTGCTCCACTGCTCCGATCAAATCTGTGATGGGACCAACTTGGAGGTAGCCATTAATTTTTGACCCCAGTATGACAGAATAACATGAACACGCTTTACTGAACCACCAGAAAATTGCAGAGGGAATCACCAGAGTACCTAAAGATAACTCAGAGAGGAAAATTACCGCCGAATACTCATGAATCCTGACATGAGCCCGCCTGTCTGCTTTTATGCTTTTATTTATATTCTGTTCGGAAAGCTTCAGACGTCTAATAAAAATAAAGTATGAAGCAAGTTGGATATGTAAAAGTAATACTGAGACACGTGTCTCAGTCAGTAGAACTTTTCTTCCTGCTTTTTAGAAGTTAGCTGGTACATCTACATGCAGCTGAAATATTTGGTTTTATAGTTTTGGTGACTATTTGCAGGGTTAACGAACATTTGTTGCTAAACTAAATTTGTTAGAGTTATAAGCCAACCAACCCCAGCAATTAATAATATAGTCCTGTGTCTTAGTATCTATCAGCTCTGAGCTAATTGCTAATATGCTAAACTGTACTAAACAGTCACAAAAGCCTGAGAAGTGTTTTCCACTTTCTTCATAGCTAACTAGGTACTTGTCAGTGAATTAGCTTGTGGCCTGAGATTAAAAGTCTACATAATTTATCTAAAGCTTTAATTTAAGAGCTCACTTGCCGTTAAAGATATATTATACTAGATGCAGGCAGAAAGAGGGGCTCTGAAGTTTTGAATGTTCATTTAAAAGTCACTCCATTTGTTTTGCTAGGTACTAAACAAAGTAACTGAGAGTGTCTGAAAAGTCCCTAAATCAGACAACATAATTGATAGGATTTTAAATACTGGCTGTCTCGTATCCCCTCTTTTTAGTTAGCGTTGTCATCGGTTGTGAATTTATTTTTCTCGGAGAAAATGCATGTGTGGCATGAGATCATGAAAGCCCTGGTTGGAAAGTGTGACACAGCTTTATCTGCGTTAGACTTTCAGCTGAGCAAAGCAAAGCTAACACAGCTGCCTGTGAGGAACCAACATCTGTGGACATCATATATTTTATTTTCTAATCATGCATTTGCACTCGTATGAAAAGGCCTATTTAAGGGAGCATCCAGAGTCTATTTTAGAAGTAGGCCAGCAGGTCTTTTAAAATCAGCCTGAGATAATTAATAGGCAGGTGACTCATCAGTGTTCCAGAGAGTCCGTTTTCTGCAGTTTAAATGAGCCTTCGCACACATTTGCACCTTTGCTCTGGACCACAGTAAGAACCGCTTGTAGATGGTAGAAGTGCTTCTCTGCATAGATTCAGATCAGGTTAATGATCTGTAACAGAATGAATGTTGGCCATTTAACCAGTGATGGTCTGGCCTTGTGCACCACGGTAATGTCATAATTCCCATAAGAATCTGTAATAGCTTGCCCTGGCAGCATAGGACATTCAGTGAAACATAGTGAGCAGCCAAACCCAGGTATCCATCAGGGAGATCATTTTCTGAAGCCGGAGAGGGGAAAAAAAACTTCACTAAACTGACCTTGACAACGGGACTTTTTCAAAGGATTTATTTCACATTCACAGCTACAGGAGGTCATTTGAATAGCTGGCGAAAGAAACCACTTCAAGAGGTTTAAAATGTTTTAAAGTCCAGCCCAGAAAAGTAATCCACTCACTCAGCTCATGTGTGCGAACACCGGCCACTCCATATTTCTCTATTCTTTTCTTTGTAATGCTTTTCCAAGGGTCTTCTGTTTGTTTGCTTTTTTTTGTTTAGTTAAGACACACAACCAGAGAACACAGCATATTTGTATTAGCGCATTTGTGCAAAATTGCATTTAATAATAATTTTAAAACCATGCAGAAAATCGAACAGTATCACGCTGCAATTAATTGGCTAACTGATGTTTTACAAATTCCTTGTTTAAATCCTTTCTTGTTAAAAAGTTCTGTTAAAACTTTCTTTAAATTTTTCTGTTCATGAAAAGCAAGTCGCTAATATTTGGGAGAACTAATCCCATATTCTAAATGGGCCAGTATGATAACCACCGTATGTCCACCACTTTAATTGTCTTCCAGCAAAAATCCAAACCACCAGCTTTCCCATTTTAATGGCACTGAATAAAAATTCCAACATAAAATAACATGTCTTTTTTACATGCTAATTGAGCCTTTCATTAGCTAAAAACCCAGATTGTAGTCATAGTCTCCCTGGAAAATTGTGCTCTTGATGAGGGTCCACTGGTGTCCTCTGCCATCATGTAAAAAGGACAAAGATAAATCTTTCCTACTGTGGGATTACAGTCATCCACTTCACTGAGCATGTACCTCACATCTTCTTTCTTATATACTACCTCATACATTTCATCCACCATATTTAAGCCTTTCCCTTTCTTCTTCACTTTCTAACTCCCACCCATCGATCTTTCCATGCTCATCTCATACCTATTCTCATTCTGTCCGTGTGGTATCATCGACTCTTTTTTGAATACCACCCCACTGTCAGTCTCACTTTTCAGCTCACTTGCCACATTGCATTTTCATCCTCCATCTTCAGTTCATTCTGCTTGGTTCAGACTAACAGACTGCTTCAGTTTTAATATTGGAAAAGGAGGAAAGAAATCAATTTTTCAAAAGCAGCATATCAATTGACTCAACACAGTGTCATTGGGTATGAATGGGAATTAAAAGGAATTAAAAATGCTGTAAGTAGTGCTAATTTTTTTTTACAGAAGCTCTTGGTGTCAGATTTTGTGTCATTTGTAGTGTAGTGTAGAGTGTCAAAGAAATCCGATTACTGCAGATGCCTGTTGCCCTCCCACATTCATAAGACCCTGAGATACTTCAACTCCTCAAAACGTCAGATATTGTGAAGAGAAAGCAGTCCAATGAAACTATGCATTCACTCAGTCATGCAAACAGTTTGAAGACTCTGCAGCTCTTCTGTGATAAAATCCAGATTTTATAGCTGCAGCATCAATCCCATTTTCAATTCGGCTTATTCCAGTTCACAGTCACGGGAAAGTTGGACACTGTTGTAGCAAATAGCAGGATAAGGCAGGCCACACCCCGGACAGCTCGGCCGCCTGGCTGCAGCGTCGTCTGATGCAAGTCACGTACTTCAAGATAAGTTTTGGCTGCGAAGTTGGCTACACTTACACATACAATGATCTCTCACTTTGGATGTGGTAGAATGTACATTTTCTCACACAGTCCAGGGTGTTGCAGCATTAGCTATACTTTGATCAATAGCTCAATTGCTCCCCATGCGTGTACACTGGAGCGGGGACGGAGGTCAAATTAAACGGCCAGATCGAACTATAACTGCAGCTGGATTCGGCTGTACGTGTGTGTGCAGTGACTTTTCTTTGATAAATCCAAACATGTTTTGATGCTGCTGAATGTCATCTTCTTTCACATCCTCACACTTACTTTTTTCTGTAAGAAAAAAAAAAAGTTTCTTTACAAAGATTTATCCAGTTCTTACCATCTGAAAAAGCCACTCCAGTAAATGCAATTCTGGCTTTTCCTGTAGAACCTGATACCTCTTCAAGATCTAACCATTATTCCCTGCTGCTCTTTGCTATCAGTAAAGCCATTCAGTAACAGAAAACCATTAGTTCCTGCTTTTCTTCCTTCCATCTCCACCACAGCTGACTGTCAACACAGGGACCCCTTAAAGCGGGCAGCTGCACAGTCTGTTCGCTCACCAGCACCACCAAAGCCCTCCCATAACAATCCCTCTTTTTCTACCTCCTTCAGCCAGTCAGTGAGTGTGTGATTTCATTACAGCTCCTCTTCTCTCCTCAGGCAAACTCCAGATACCCACAGCTCCATTCTGCCCCATTAACCAGTCAGTGATTGTTTCTGCGCTGGATGAGACGTTCTACCACGCAATGAGAGATTTATGACAACCTCTCACACTAAAAAAAAACACAAGCTAATTGGTGGAGAACGCTTTTAGGTTTGATGTAAATGTCTCAGTGATAATAATAGTGGGAATGATGAGAATTCATATTTCTGTTAATTGAAATCGGAAACCATGGATGCCATATCAAGTAGACTAAAGAAGAGGGGGGCATTCAGGTGGTTATTAGCAGACACCCCCTGCATCTCTGATGGTGTAGGTCTGTATTAGAGGTGATGGCATGTGCAGCGTACACATCTATGAAGGCCCCACCAAAGCTGAAAAGTTAATCTCTTTCTGGGAAAACTTTGCATATTTCAGCATGATAATGACACATACTGCATCCATCACAACAGCACGACTTTGTAGGAGAATAGTCCAGCTTCTGAACTAACCTTCCTGCATCATTAAACAAAATATCCAGCAATAAGGGCTGTCGAGCAGCTGGTCTTCGTCAGTCAAGATTGGGACATCACGATTCATTCTTCTACTAAAACTCCAGTAACTTGTTTCCCAGATGTATACAGACGAAGGCAGTTACACCATGGTAAACCTCACGCTGTTTCAACTGTTTGAGATGTGTTGCTCTCACAAAATACAAACTGAGCGATACATTTTCGCACACACAACAGCAAAATCAACATCCGATAACGCTGATGTGATTTGGCCAAAAGTTAGAAAATATTACAAATGGAAACAATGACCTTAAATGTACCTAAAAAGTAGTTGTTGTTGTACTTTGGTTATTTACCAAATAAATAAAAAGGCTTTATCATGTGCCGTATGAATAGACATCCTTTAAAAATAATACATCTATGCAACGTTAATTAAAAAAATACCAAGAACTTGAGATATCTCTGATAACCTTGATGAAAAACAGACTTTGAAAACTACTTTTCATCCACTGAATCACATCAAGAATGAAGTAAAGTGAACTTTTGACTTTCAGCAAATGTAACTTTAGTTGATGCTTATTATTAAGTGCTTCTTAAAAACAATGACATTTGAAATCTAATAATATCACTCATACTGAGTCAGATGGCTGAGGCCTGGAAGTGAGAAGCATGCAAACCCTAATCTGGATGGGCTTATGCATGCATATGTTGCACCTGAACTTTACAGGTTGAAAATAACATCAAACATAAGTCTGCAGATGGAAGACACAAAATGCACGGTGGCGCTAAGAATCCTGCACATGAAAATCCAAGTTACATGATTAACCAGAAAAATAGTGAACCAACATGCGGAACTATACATATGAACACCTGATGAGATGATGACCCTAATATGAAATTTAATTTCCAGTCTATGGGGAGCATTAATAATAACTAGATGTCATATTAGTGATAATAAAAGCCATTTTGTTTCCAGTCCAAACAACTGTCACAGTCAATCTGATGACTAGAAGTTTCAGATAGAGATAAATGTCTCTCAATTTAATCCGTATTGATCCATATCCCGGTATACAGGCACACAGGAAGACTGTGCACAAACACACACACACACACGCATGCAACAGGACGAGATTACAGCTCACTTTTCAGATTCAACCTTACATGAGTGCAGACAAAAACATCTGTGCCCACGTGTGGATAAAAGCTCTTCCTGGGTTCTGAATAGAAAGGACTCATCTACATAAGTCGATTAAAAACAATTGTAATAAAAGTTGGCTCCAGTCATGCTCCACAGAGGGTCGTCATCAAGTAAATTATCAAAACGGCATGAAATCCTTAAAGAACTTTGTATGTATTTTAACACAAATCAGTTCATCAGCCATTCAGAACTAAACTCCCACGCTATCAAACATCAGATCACAACATTCATGTGGAAAATATCTTGAACTTCACTTTCTGAGGAGTTCTGAAATTAAATATAAGTTTTTATTTGAGCAAAAAAGGAAAAAATCTAACACAGACATTTTTCCAAATCTGGTTTTAAATGGCAGTGGGTCTGTTTTTTTTTTGTTTTTTTTAATGTTTTCTAAAGTGGATTTTGAGGTCGGCTACAGTAAATGTTTCCACAGTGGTTGACCGAGAGGCAGGCTACATGTCAAGAAGAGAACGCCCCATGCACCGAGGCTTTGGTTGTTAGAGAATAAAAGCATCCATCCATCCATTCATTTTCTGAACCGCTTAATCCAATTGGGTCGCGGGTGTGCTGGAGCCTATCCCAGCTGTCAACGGGCGAGAGGCGGGGTACACCCTGGACAGGTCGCCAGTCTGTCGCAGGGCCAACATAAAAAGAGAGACAACCACACACACACTCAAACCTAGGGAGAATTTTAAAGTGCCCAATTAACCTCACATGCATGTCTTTGGACGGTGGGAGGAAGCCGGAGTACCCGGTGAGAACCCACAAGAACATGCAAACTCCACACAGGAAGGCCGGAATCCTGACCAACTTGGGACTCAAACCTGCGGCCTTCTCACTGTGAGGCCGCAGTGCTAACCACTACACCACCGTGCAGCCCTGAATAAAAGCAGTGGACAAAAAATAAAAAAAAGTGAATGTTCCCCCTTTGTTGTTCAGCTGTTCGATAAAAAATACAGAAAAAATACCACATTTCACCCAGAATCAAATGAACATGTGTGGACAACACATTACAAACTACATAATTATTCTGTGTTCGGGCAGTAAATGACTGACTAAATTGCTTTGGGTTAAACTAAAACCGAGTCTATACTTTCAGGGCTACACCCTGCAGGCAGATCTTCTCACCATTAAAATTTAATCCTTTAGCTCCACACTGCAAAACTCAAACTTCAACAATATTTCAAATAAAATAGTGATGCAACTCTATCTCAAACCCCCTGCATATAGACTCTGAAGTCTCTCTCTTTTTTAATTCAAAAGCAACAAGCGAAAAGCACAGAGACAGCAGTGATCTAGAGAATAGAAGGAAGGAGGCAATGAAAAGAGGGAATAAAAAGCAAAGAAGAGTCCGAGAGGAAGAGCTGTCCTGTCAAAACATGACAGAGCAGCCCTGATTCAAACTAATGAGCTCTGTAGTTATGCAACGCAGGCTTACAATGGTGAAGCAACAGTGGAAAAGCATGAACAGACATGGTGGCGGAGTCATCATGAGAAGCAGGAAGAGGCAGGAAGTGGAGTAAGAAAAGGATACATGTTACATAGTGTAACAACAGGAAATGCAGCAGCGAGTCTGTTTTCTGGATTTAAACTAAAACACCGGTTCATCTCACCCTCTTTGTTCATTAAACCATTGTTATTTCTCTCTTTCTCTATTAATTTTAATACGTTTTCCCAAACTTATTCATTAGCTATAACTCCACTGAAACACTCGTGTGCACTGTTCTTAAAAAAAAAAAAAAGAAATCAAACAAAAATGTCTGTTAATTTCGCTGTGAGATATCCAACAATAAAACAACCACTTTACAACACAGAGCTTTCTCTGCAGAGGGCTCTCTCTGGGTAACCATGGCAACACACACATGACACCAGCAGTGTAGCCATGGTAACCAGAGTGCAGCCAGACTTGCATCGGCAGGAGGTGCCAGCATTTTCCACGTCTCCACTTCCACATCACAGCGAGCGCAGGCAGCGGGGTGATGATGTCACCGCGGCTGCAGCTGGAACCAGGAAGAGGACGAGCGGAGGAAGGAGGAGAGGCGGCAACAAAGGGGCATGGGGAATAGGAACAAAAGAAAAAAAGACAGATTGGGCGGAAAAAAAGGGAAGGGGGAGAGAGAGGAAAGGGGGAGGGAAGGATGGAGAGAGGGAGTGATCTTACAGACAAAGCAGAGGCAGACACACGGCGCTGTGAGCGAAGCTACATGTGTTTTACAAACGACCTGCGACTCCGGCCCGTCGAAGCAGCTGAGTGCTGCCACAGCACCGCTTCAATCCCCAGTAGAGTTCACATTCGTCATGTTTCAACGATAAAAGCTCCGCATCCATCATCTGTTATCAACACAATAACATGTGTTCGTGTTGTAGAATAATTGCCCCCTAGCTGTCATCCTCATGCTTCATCAAAAGACTAAGAAATCATATTTTACATGTTTTGAAGTTCAGTTTCATAGTTTGAGATTATAGTTGAATAGAGTGGAGCCGGAGTTTCAGACAAGCATAGCGGATAGAGAGTTGTCGGGTCAGACACATTGGGATTCTGCATGTTCACCACTCATGTACTCAGCCTGATACCCTCCACCTGTAATGTGGTCTGAGCTGCCAGAACTGCGCGGGAATATCAATGAACAGCAAAGTCCGAGCCGCTTAATTCATCATTCACACGGCATCGCAGTCTCTGCATCATAAATCATTGCAATATCCATCTTTTGTCTTATCTTAATGCAAAGACTAAGTCAATTGCAGGGTTTTAACAAGGAAATAAAAGTCAGACCAGTGAAAGCGTGACCCATCTGTTGCCTCTGAAATGAAATGCATCATCTCGCAATTAGGGAACGTTGACAGGAACAAATTTAAAGAACTTCAGAATTGTTGAGTAGTGCAGATAGTAACTTTTGTGCAAAGAAATAGCAAAAAGAACCGAATAGCAAAGATGCTGTTCAAGCAATTTCTGTCCCCACATCAGTGGAAGTGCTCATTGGACAGACATGAGTTTTTACTTAGCAAAGTTTGAAGCCATTAAACAGAGAGGCACTCTCTCCTTTTCAAAAATTTAAATGCTTTTATTGATTGACTCTGGGCGGGTTCAGCCCGCTCCAGCCAGTTTATCTCTTTGAAACTGAGAAAGCAGCAGCACATCCACATGCAGTCTGCTGAGACAATTAAAAATCACCCATGGAGGTTTCATCCCTGAGACAGTGGGGGAAAAAAGAAATCTTTAATGTGACAGCGAGCGAGTTGGATAGTGTCGAAACCCAAATGTGTGGCGGTAAAGTTTGGGTTTTAGCAACACTTTGGGCTTTCAAGACTCAAATGTGACCAAAAGCAGTCGCTGTCGGTCCAGGACAGGCTGCACGGTTCGTCCTGCTTTTACAGAGGCCATATTGTTTAGCTTGCAACCAGAAACACTGTCCATCTAACACAGTGGTGGAAACATGAAACAAACTGGACAGCTGCTGGTTGGATTGGAAAGACTTTTTATTACACCAGTTTCTGTCCCGATGATTCCTGCAAATGCCAACAATCCCAACATTTCTTCTGCAGTCATTAAAGGTTTACTTAATGACAGGCATCTTTTAGACCTAGAAAGGACCCAGTTTTTCACCATCAGCCTCTGCTGTTGCTGCAAACTAGCAATTACTTGCATCTAAAAAAGACTTTTTTTAAAAAAAGTCCAGAGATGTACATGCAGGACGAGTGAAAGACAAAAGTTCAGACATATTAGAGCGGCATATGCTTCCTTTAAGGCAGCATCTTGACGGAGGACATCTGAGCGCTTACATATTAAAAAATGCAGAACCACATTCTGCAGACATTACAGACACAAGGCTGCAGAAGAGAGGCTGCATGTAGACGGGTCTGTCTGCAGTCCCAGCCTGTACCAAACCGTAAGCATGCATACCGGGACAGGATGTCACCACTTTTTCCACCCTCACTGCTCCTAAACATGCGCAAACTGCCTATTTATGTGTTCAATGTCATAAAAGTTTCTTGTTTTTTAAAAAAAACAACTATGACATGAATACGAATGTGTTTTATCGAAGCTCTTCTTCTCAGATAGCAGTCTGGGTGTACGGCGGCAGTGTAATGCTCTGCTGAGCTGTCTGCCACCAACATCAGGATATTTTATTCATGTTTAATTTATGAGCTATTTAATGTCAGTCAGAAGCGACACACATTCAGACAGATGGCCACACACTTACTCTTTCACTTGAACTGATGAACAAAGAGAGAGGGTCAAGCACATGATGTAACCTCAGTGGGCAAAGCTGAGCATACAGAGTATAATCAGCAGATTATCTTTATAAGGTGACCCACAGAATATACACACACACAGCATTCTTTGTATGTTCATCACTGGTCACAAAGATTCCCTACAGACCCCACAGATGAGCCTTTTCAATAAACCCCCATTTGTGGCTACAGGTGAGATAATCTGCCCTCTAGTCAGCTTAACAGCTGTAAATTTAATAGGTGATGGAGGAACCCCCACCTCCCCCACCCCTAAATCCTCCCTTCCATCATGCATCTGCACAGTGTTGTCCTTCTCCATCCCACTGTGAGGTGCTCTCATATTCCCATCTCGCCCCCCAGCAGATTCATGCTATCTCACCCCCATTCAAAATAAATCACCCCTTTATGTCTCGTTTGGCTTTCATGCAGCCCTCTTACCAGGAAAAACAAAGGCCCACACACTCTAAGATGTATAAGGTTAAATGAGGAATATGTTTTTTACATTTGAGCAGAAAATTGGAAGCAGTCTGACTCTTATTTATAACATTTTTATTGATATGATGCAGCCAATCGAGTCGTTTGCAGAACCTGAGAATGCAGATCACCCTCAAAGTACAACTTGTCTGATTTATTATGGCTTATTCCTGAAGTTCATCAACATCTAAGTGTGTGAGCTTGTTTCATTGGCAGATTTAAGGTTTCTGGAATTAAAGAAGCAGAGCTTTAACTTAGTAAAGTAGATACGCTGACATACAGTATATGAATTCACAGGTTTCACCTTTTGGTATTTGAAGTTGCCGCTGCTAGTAACTATGACAGTCTGTCTCTCAGAGGATGGATGTATTGATCCACCTGCTGCAGAGAAAGTGCAGAAACAATTATATCTGACATTTTCTAACATTTGTGTTGCAGTTGCTTGTGCCCTCCGGGCCCCACTCACACCAAGATATAACATTGTTAAAATGTCAAAGTTGTTCACTGGTTATTTTAAAATAAAAAATCTCTTTTGAAGTTTCACATAACTTCCTTCTAAACCCCTTAAGAGGAGTTTAAAACACTTGCAGAAGTAAATCTTGGAGCTGCTTTCCTTGCTGCTCGAAGCAAAGAAACATTCTGAAGAGGTGAGATGTGCACCTTCCAGAGGCGCTGCAGAAGCTGCTGGGACCAGTTTTCTGCTAATAACATAGCACTCAGAGGGAGCATCTACTTATGATGGTTCTCCGCCACTCAAATGACAGACTGGGAAACATCTTTTTTTTTAATGACTTCATGCACAGGAGTTGTCATTCTGCAGAAAACACCGTCTGCAGTCTAACCAAAGATACCCCCCCGATCTGTGCTTAATCCACTCATTTGGATAATAGTTTTGTTAATCTAATAATTTCATTAAGGTAATTTACTGACATAGACCTGATAACAAAATGTTTTTGAAAATATTCAGGTGGAATTTCATTTACTTTTTTGTGTTTAAATGACAGTTTTTTGTATCTTTTGTTTGTGGAAAGAAAATGGTGTGAAGACAGTATCTAAGGTGCTTTGTGTCTGTAAATCCAATTAAAGTATCAGACATATGGAATGGACAAGAGAAATAAGCCGTTTGGGAAGTCCCCCTCCAGCTTGGCCACCCTTCACTCAAGGGGGTCTACATATCAGCCCCGCCCTTCCTCCAGTCCTTGCTTCTTGCCTTTTCTCCTGTGCCTTTACATTGTTATTTTTTCCCAGTCATTTCCCAGTGTCTCCATTAGTGGTTTGGCAAGTTTTCTGCCCTTCAGTGCAGGGGGTATCTCAGACCTACTCCTGTTACAGCCACCGAGGCATGAAATTACCTCTGCATCCCCTACGGGGGGCTCAGAGATGCCACACTGCTGACAAAATGATGGCAGTAAGACGAGGGAACACATTGGGTTGGGATGGGGGGCAAAAACAATGCTAATCATTTGCTTTGGAAATCATAGCAAAGAGATGCTACAGTATGTTCCACTGGGTTTTTAACTGCTTTTTGAAAAACTCACTTCAAACTGATTTGAAAGTGGAGAAAATGTGAGCGGCTGCATGAGAGTGCAATATATCCAAATATGTGTTTTGTGGTCTCTAAATTTGAACAGAAACCAGCACAAACTGGCTCCTGCTTATTCTTGTTTATGGTTTATTTCTAAGTGTTGTAATACCTAGACTTGGATTGTTTCTGGGAAGATGCAATACCCACAATACACACCGTCCAAATTTAACAATGCATCTTTTTCTGTCAGATGAAAGGTCTACCATCCTTGGTTACGTGTGCAGTGGCCAGTTGTGGGTTACTTCCTTCTTTAAATTATCATATTAATATATTGATGTATTGTTAGATTTGTCTTTGTTCTGTTTCTGTGCATCTGCTCATACGCGTCTATAAGACCTCTGGATTCCCAAAAGAATCTTTGCTTTCCTAAATTCAGCAGTTCATGTGTGTGTGTGTGTTTGTGTGTGTTGTATGATATGTGTGCACTGTTAGATGAATAATACAAGAGAACCCTTTCTCTTCAGTTATGTCTGTGTGTGTGTGTGTGTGTGGGTGTGTGTGTGTGTGTGTGCGAGTGGTACCTGGGAAGCTCCCTTTGACCCAGAAACCCTTCCGGTAAGATCCCCCTGGCCTTCTCCCAGCTCCCCTCTTTCTATTCAAACTGCCTCTCTCTTCTCTCTTTTAAATCCACATGGCATTTCCCTTGTGGAACTTCTCTCCTTTTATGATTTACGTCTTGTGGCCATCCATATTTTTCCCATGTTTACAACCCATTGCTTTTTTCTTTCTCCCCCATCAGCTCCATTTCTACCCTACAGTGTTTGTTACAAAAGCTCTAATGTCAGATTGAATTTTGACTGCAAGCTGTTTAGTTTTATTTCACCCATAGAAAAGTTGTTCATATCTTTCCACCAGTATCCTCGTTTTTCTGGTCTTTCCTCCCTTCCAAACCTAAACCAAAAATAACTTGGAGTCATCTGATTACCTTCTCTTAAACACACATCATCCTGTCTCCGGTGCACGGTGAGGTTGTAAAGTGGCTGATTTCCCTCTCAGTTCTTCTAAGACCATCTCTCCTCTAATCAATCACGCTGACCCAGAAACAGTTGAGTTAAACCCGAACTGCTTTAATGCTCTGACCCATTTACCAACACTTGTGTTACTGTAGCCAACACACTGGTTTCTTTGTCCCCCAGTGGTCATAGATGAAATGCCAGTGCATATTTTCTACACAAGAGCAAGTATAGGAGAGAAAGATAAAGATGATTTAGTCTTCGGCTGAATTATATCGCTGCAAAGAAAGTGTCACGACTAACTATTTATTCACTCGAGGCATAAGCAAACAGGCATAGCCCCACACCAATCTGATGGATTTTTGGGGCTGATGCCAATACATCAATATTTCTAGAGTGGCTGATGTCATCTGAAAAAAAGAAAATCCATCACTCATTGTTCAGTAACATTCAAGCTTTATTTTGCAGGCTGGTTAACGTCACCATCTGCTCTCATGGGATATGCACGTCTGCAGACAGAGCAGACAGTTTTAGTAATAATAATGTAGACTATTTCTAAAATGCCCCAATTATTTTTTTCCTCCCTTTTTTTCAACACCTAATTTGAAGGCTTTAGATTTAATATATATGCATAACAGAGAGAACAAAGAACACAATACTGTGCCCAAGAGCTTAACATACCCAAGGATTTTTTTCATGTTTTTATTTTATTTATTTAAATTTTATTAATTTTATTAAAATTTTTGCATAAGTGCCAGTATGGATGGATGAGACCGGTGCATGTTTGTGGTTATATAATTATTGCAAATGCAGCAACTATATATAAACTTATAACAAACTCATCTTCAAAATGTAGCGTTCATGATACGTTTGGGTGGAGCTGACCCAAATCCTACTTTGAATGGAACCATGTGTGTATCCGCAAGGTCACAATCCCTGTATGTATACATGCAGTAAGCGTAAAGCCAGCTGAAGGACACCCTACTAAAAGTCCTTTTTTTCTTTTTTTGAGGCGTATTAATTGGGTATGAATTATGCAAATGTGTTTCACAGCAATGCAGGTAAGTCATAACAGAAAAATGTTAAACAAACATGGCATCTCAGGCAGTGCAGTATGTGGAGAGAACAGCTCTTTCCCTGGAACAGATTTCATAACTTTACACATTATATACACAGAAAAAAAGATTTGACCCACTGTGAAAGAGAAATACCTCCAAAGCATATGTTACCTACGACAGAGCGTTAATGTTAACTAAGGTCATTAGATGAGAAACACACTGTTTTCACACTCAAATTGTCATTCTAACTTTCCTACTCTGACTTAAGTCACGCAGACAGGCATGGTCACAAAAACACACTCCAGTCTCCGACTGCCCTTGCCCCACATCCCTCCGCTCGCTGCAAACAATAGGCAGCACTTCCTGTAAATCAAGAATAACCGGGAACAGTTTCCTTCAGCAGTAAGTGAGGAATTAAAGAGAAGGAGAGGGAGCCTGAAAGAACAGACTCATCCAAAATAATTCGCTACAACCCTTTTTTTGGTGCTTTAATTTGAACCCAATACCCCATCCTTACCCCCCAAATTTCTTTGGTTTTTTTTAGAGCGAGTGAATATAATTCAGCATCGTTGTGGTGTTTGTCCAGTTACAAAATAACAGTTTGATTTAGATGTCTGTGTGTGTGTGTGTGTGTGTGTGTGTGTGTAGACAGAATGACCTTATCATCCTAAATGGGCTAATCTTAAATCACCATGTTCACACAAAAAGACGGGGAATAAGAGCGAGGAGCCTTGTGGGTGACCTTCAGGGGAACGTGGGATTCAGACACATGCAGAGAGGTGGAAACAAAGGGAGAGGTTGGAAAAGAATAACTGGATAAAAAAATAAATAACAAAAAAGATCATATAATCAGATAAAAGGAAGAGTGAATGACCATTTTGTCTCTCTTCGCCCTACAGTCACGGAGGATTGTTCGTTTTAAGGCTGTTATCTCCTCCTCTGCCAAGCCCTCCTACCAAGACCCCACATGGTCCGGCGGGGGGGGGGGGGGGGGGGGGGGGGGGGGGGGGGGGGGGGGGGGGGGGGGGGGG